>JARFJB010000102.1:2070000-2342500 GCA_036346205.1 Vesta saturnalis
ACAACTACTAGCACAGCATAAAATCGGTCTTCTAGTAATAGATTCAATTGCGGGAATATTTCGAAGTGAGAATGTCGGAGTTAATTACACAAATAGGAGTCGGGAGTTTAATACAATTACATCTTGTTTAAACAAATTATGTTTGAAATATGGCGTAGCGATAGTTGTTACAAATCAGGTATGTGGATTTTGATGATACTTATGATAAAGGTTTAAAGGTTGTAGATAATGTTCTTACGGCTAAGTCAGAGGCCTGTTTAGGGCTTGCATGGAGTAATTTGATAACTTGTCGTTTTTGGATTAGCAGATGTCTGGAAGGTATTCGAACCTTTGAAATTAATTTTGCACCGGATCTACCAAATGCAACTTGTCAATTTGTGATTGAACCAAGTGGAATTAGAGGTGCATAATTCAACCAAGATATTGTACGAAGTATTTTGAGTTTTTTTCATTTACATAACACAATCTTTAACCTGAATGTTTGAAACGAGCATAAATATATTTTTTTATTTTTGTATATTTTGTTGTTTTTAAATTTGGGTTTATTTAAAGCTAGTTTAGTATAAAAAAATATTATTCTTGGTTTCCATTGATGCACATTTGCTTAAACTGCTGTCCTCGTTTGAGGACACTTGGCGAATCTGTATAAGAAATATAAACAAAGTATGAAATTTCAATTTATTAATAATATATAATAAAAAACAATAAATATTTCTTATGAAAGACAAAGGGTTACATTGCATTTGCTACAAAATGTGCGCAGTCGGTCGCTTGACATCTCCTTTGTTTTTCTTTCTTGTCAATGGTGTGATTTTTTTTAATCAAATCTGATGTGGAACTTGAACACATGAAGTTCTGGGAAGACTCGGAGATCTTCCATGTTAGACACAGGTTTCATGTCCACTTTTTAGATACGGATAGGCAATGCTTACTCTAAATTCTTTGATGGATATTTTTTGTTCCCCCTTATGAATCATGTATAGCTATATCAATTGTTCTCGTAAATAAGCACCAATACCATTTGTTACCCTCACTGAAATGGTGTGTTTTTCTAGTAACCAGTCATGATGATTAATTCCTCTCTTATGGTTGTTGTAATTATTTACTGGGCATAGTTGTTCTACTTGTACACGCTTATTTTCTTTGTTACTCCATCGCTGTACTGCTATAGCGTGCAAGAGCGTATCCCAGCTTGTGCAAAAAGAAATTCAAATTTAATTTAATTAATTAAAATTTAATTATTATCATCAACATTCCAATCAAAACATCCAGGACATTTTTTTATGGTGCTAGTGGCACAAAATTGTTTTTTCTTTAGAACGAAAAATAAATTGTAACTCAAAAACAAATTATCAAAATATGTTATGTCTTTTTGGATTATTGATAATTTTTAACATGTCCTTGACAACTATGGTTCCCAAAGGGATGTTTTCCTCAGATGTAATATTTGCTTTGCCATAATATAAATAAAACTGACAATAACCATTGTCTCCACACAAAGTCCATAATTTGAACCCAAAACGGATGGGTTTTTCTTTTAGAAATTGATTCATGGCATGGTGTCTGTAGTATTTTACAATCATTTTGTCAATTGACATATGTTGATGAAACATGCCCGAATTTTGAAAACGCCTATTTATTTCATTGAATAAAGGCCGTACGTTAAAAGTTCTGTCATCTTTGTTTTGGCTCTCAAGGAATTTTCATCAAAGACTTGATCTCAAGAAAAGCATTTCTACTGAACGCATTTTGAATAAGTGAAACTCCTAGATCATTTCGCTCGAACGAATAACATTTTTCTTTGGGCAAAGTGTGATGGTGCATAAATATCAAAAACTCTATACAAATTTTGAATTCTTGAGACGATATACAACGTCTCAGTAAGTTGGAACCATATGGGAAACTTTTTTATTATTAATTTTACGAAAAAAAGTTATTCTTTATAAAAAGTTCTGCATGTTCCAAAATGTAAAATACGATCATCAGATATCAAATTTTTTTAGTCGTATACGAGGTTTGCCAAAAAATATGAATTTTACTCAAGAGTAAAGTACCTTTAAAATTGACAATATCGAAAAATGTTATTAAAAAAAGTTGATCAGAACTAAAAACTACGTTCAAATATGTGATTACATCTATTTACATTGAAAACATGTATTCATTTTTGAAATGTATTTCTAGGTACAATAACAATGCAAATTTTACTGTAGTTACGTGTAATCTAGGATGCACTGACAAACTAATGAATGTTTGATAGCAACAAATGTTTGACAGTTACAGTCAAAACGCGTTAGAATTTAACCAATAAATATGGTAGCGTTATTAAGTAGTGAAGGAAAATTGTGGGAGAAAATTATAAAACCCATAGAGAAGCCGCAATTATTTTTAATAATAGACATCCCAATAAAAATATTACCCATTCAACTGTTACGAAAATAATGAATAAATTCAAAAATACTGGAAGTATTAAGAATAGGTTTGACGTAAAACGCCGACAATTGGTTGCCGATGATAATACGCAGTTTGAAGTCTGTTGTAGCCAATCCAAAAATGTCATTACGCAAAAGAAAATCGTTGATGCAAAAGAATGTAAGTAAAGATACAGTGGCAAGAATTTTAAAACTGAATAAATACAGAGCACTCAAACCAAAAATAGTGCACACATTGAAAGAAAGAGACTATGATAAGCGCTTTGATTTTTGCTGTCTCATCCAAGGAGAGTTAGAAGATGACCCTTTTTTTATGAGACGTATTATTTTTTCTGATGAGGCAACATTCTCGTCTAATGGAACTGTCGCGTCACAACATTGTCGCTGGTGGTCTGATTAAAATCCCAATTTTGTACTAAACTCTCATGACCAATATTCCTTCAAGACTAACGTATGGTGTGGCATTTATAAAAACAGATTAATAGGACCTTCTTTTTTTCGCCTAACCAAGAATGCCGAAAGTTATTTACAGTTATTACAAACTCACATTTATGACTTCATAGACGAACTACCCTTACAAGAACGACAATGTATTTGGTACCAACAAGATGGTGCCTCATGTCACAGTACATTGAATGTTAGGGAATATCTTGAACATATGTTCCATGGAAACGTTATCCACAGATATTCTGATCTTTTTTGGCCTGCTAGATCCCCTGACCTTACCCCCCTTGATCACTTCCTATGGGGCTACTTGAAACAAAAAGTTTACCAGGAAGGGCAATTTCAAGATGTTGACCATTTAGAAAGAATAATTTTAGAAAAATGCCAGAAAATTTCTCCAGAAATGATCAGGAATGTATTACGTGAATTTGCCGATAGAACGAGACGGTGGATATGTGGAGGCATTATTGGAATGAGTGAAAATTAAGTTTCTATTTATTTCTAGAATTAATAATATTACGTTAGTTGCACAACTTATTATTTTTATGTATTTTTTTATTTTTAAATTAAATTAAATAAATGCATATGCATTCATTACGTGTTTAAATTGCAAATTTGTTTGAAAACATTAAGATTCGAGAAGGTTATCATGACTTTTATAATCACAAGAGATAAATATGTACATTCAAAATAGAAACAATATTAAACAAGCACAATACCTATTTTTTCAATGTAAATGGATATAACTGCATATTTGATCAACTTTTTTTAATAACATTTTTCGATATTGTCAATTTTCAAGGTACTTTACTCTTGAGTAAAATTCATACTTTTTGACAAACCTCGTATACGACTAAAAAAATTTGATGATCGTATTTTACATTTTGGAACATGCAGAACTTTTTATAAAGAATAACTTTTTTTCCTAAAATTAATAATAAAAAAGTTTCCCATATGGTTTCAGCTTACTGAGACATATTGTAGAATAGTATATTATATAATAGGAGTGTATAAGCAAGCCTTTTAAGCACGCACAAGTGTGAAGAAAACGAATCTTCTGATTATGCCCTTAATATATAAATATCTATTATACGCCTCCAAATGCGGGCGTAATGTGGTCTTTATAGCACGGAAATATTGTTGCTAAGCAGCATGATTAACAGCAAACACATCACATGATATGTTTATTTTTGCCTGGGCGGCCTCAAATTCATCTAAAATTTCTTGTGAATAAGTTTTTGTGTTTTCACCTTCCATTTTAGAATGCAAATTATTTACAAACAAACAGTACCTTAGCAACAATTTAGCAATATCACAGTATCTTAGTAACAACAAATTAGCACACTGTCGACTTTATTTCACTGCATTTGCATTTAAAAACTTGCCGAAAATACTGAATCTTTTTAATATTGTGTTCCAGTTTCATGGTGCAAAATAAAATAAAACATTGTATGTACCACGGGCATAATTGTAGATTATGGCTCTCAGGAGTATAAAAGCCCTCCGCTTCGCGTCGGCCTTTTAACATTCCCTCGAGCCATAATCTTCTGATTATGCCCTTAATACATAAATATCTATTATGCGTTCATTCGCCAATATATAAAGGCGAATTCACGCCATAAAACATAAGTTTACACACTAGACACATAAATAACTAATTTAAACCCTAGTTACGCAATATTTATCTGTCAATTTGCATCATTAACAACTGGTACTTTTGTTTTGTCTGTCTAATCTCCTTAGAAGTATAATTACGCTACCTGACCTCTGTGGCCCGAGGCGTTTACGGAACTTTCGTTGGTAAGAATTTTGTAAATAAAATGGATATTAAAAAACTTTTGACCAGGATTACAGTTACAATTTAACACTTGGAAAAGATTGCTAAACGAAACATCGTTCTTAAACACTGTAGAATTTGTCCGTAGAATTTTATTTTCGGAAATTGATTGTCGTTTGGAAAATATCACTTAAAATAGATCAAAGATAAAATTAATTTTTTGTTACCCAAAATTTTTTTTTTTTTCAAACAAAATACTACGGCAAAATTTGATCATGGTAAGGAATATATTCCTGAGCTTAAAATTGTTTCAAGTTCAATTTTAGAGCTGTAATCCTGGTCAAAAGATTGCACTTTTTCCAATTGTATGGTGTGTTGCCTAACCTATGTATAGAGACGACTTAAGTGCTTTAAAGTCCTTTAAAGGGGCTTATACACGAGTTTTATACACTATTTTTTAGCACGTATGAAAGAATTCTTTCTTAGAATGATGAGGTACCATTTCGATTTCATTCCTTAATTTTTTTTATCAAGTAATCACAAAAAAAATGAATTCTGACCAAGTTCCTATCGAAATAGAGCAATTAACAGAACAAGCTGAACAAAAACTAATTCCTGTTAAATCAAGAGGCACGTACATCATGCTCTGTTCACTGTAATAAAATTGCTATTAAGTTTGGTTCCAAACCCTATAGTTATGTATCACGTCACCGAAGGCGCTGGTGACGCTATATTTAGTGACTTTAGTCAGGCAACATTTAACCACCATAATGCCCTAAGGCCCGGTGTTTATTTAACCTTATTCTTTCTGTTAAAATAATGTAAAATGATTTATTACTTATATGTGTATGTCAAATTTGTTATTTTATGAACAAAGTATTGTATTAATAAATATAAATACGTGTTTGAATAGATTAAATTTTGTTACTTTTATAATGTTAATATACTTTTGACTAATTTAGTGGAAGTAAATAAAAATTGTAGTAAAGACACTTTTTAATTACCGTGATGTAAAAAAAAATTGTATATTAGAATTCATATACCTACCTATGTTAGTAAATACAATATTATGGATCTTAAACGTTTTAATACTTTTAGACTCATTTGCACCACCTCCGTTTTAAACTGAGGTGGTGCAAACGCGCCAGTTCTTATACATTCACAATAAAGCATTTGAATATGAATTTTTAAAATTTCCTCCTGTGCTTCATTAGCGCTCAGGTGAGGTAATACACTATTAATTTATTAAAACGGTGGAAATGGTAGGATTCTTGTATCTATCCCCTCACTTATCTATGACGTACATTAAGGAGTACGAAAATTTGAAAGGTTTCCTAGTAACCAACCTATAAAGCAAAAGCACGCTGTGCTATAATTGTCGATTTACGCACGCTCCCATATATTTCAATGGTCATTTATAATACGTGCGTACTAAAAATTTGTTTCTTTTTTTGTTCAGTGGCATATCGTATTATTTCTTTGACAATGAATCCATAAACTGCTTTATTAAAAAATGTTTCAAATAGTTCTTGGTACAGCTTGGTTGATTTTGGAATCCATTACTTTTTAGTTCTACCTTTTCAACTCTGTCTTTCTTTACAAAAACTTCTGACGGCTGATCATCCTCTTCGTCATCAGAATCTGCAAATCCTTCATTGCCCTGTTTAATTTTTGACTGGCGTTTGTCATTCTCCGACGTGTAATGCATACTTGTATTTTATTCATCTGAAAATAAGGATTCTTCATCAGCTCTTCTCTTCACAGAAATCTATAGGTGCCCCCAGATATTTCTTTCGCCACTTTTGTCCCAATGCCATCATTTATATCATCTTCGTCAACTTCCGGCGGCAACGCCAAAATGTCCACTTCTATCTTCTCTCCGTAAAGTATTCCACTACGTCCTCAAAATGTTTTAAAGTATTTTGTGCTCATTTTAGCAATATTTTGTCTAGTACCTAAAATAAAAAAGTCTGTAACGCCCAGCATCTTCATTTTTGAACAGGTGTGTTTGATAGGATATATTTCAACAGTTCGAAACACTTTATTTCAGTAAAAGTATTTTATAAACTACATAAAAATATTAATAAAAACACTATAGAAGTAACCTACCATAATCCTCAAAGAAATATAAAAAATGTATATAACAGCCAGTCCACGCCTTTTAAAAAGTTAAAACAAATAGCGTTGCCACGTGTATATTTTATTACTACCAAAACAACTTACGGTTGATAATCAATGCAGAGTCAGCGTCCGACTGATGAAAACCTTATCCGGCGTGTTGCGATTTTTACTGCTGCCCACCTAAACATACTGTTTTCAAATCAGGGCTCTGCGCTAATGGGATAATAACATTAGAAAGAATGTTCACCGTCAAATGGAGCGAATCAGGGTGCTGGGGTGAATCGGGACAAACCGGTTTTCGGACAAGTAATTCATCGCGGTGCCGCCAGTCGAATGTTTTTAATTAGGATATTAGTCAAAACTGTTAGTCGGCATTCCACCGTACGTGATATCGCTAGTCAACAGTCAATCTATTTTTAGATGTCGAGTGCAACGGTGCGATGATAAATAAAAAATGTCGCGGTTTTTTGCATTGGAGAACCTTATCTAGGAACCACATTTCCAATTGGAGTAGGAGACTACAAGTTGGTTATATGATTGACTGAAGTGTTTTGTAGACGGTAAGAAAAAAACATTTTTGGTTTAAGTTTTTCTATAATTTTTTTAAACAAAAAAAATGCTCTGTTAGGGGTCAATCGGGACAATGGTCAAAAAGTACCTGGTACAAAAGTTTACCAAACTATAGTGCTGAAACACGTAACAACTTAAATCAATTCAGAAAAGGGCAAACAACGCTACACGAGGCCGAGGAAATTTATCATATCCCAAGGTCAACATTATCAAAGCATAGTAAGGGGCAGCTAAAAAAACGAGGATGTCAGACAGTCATGATGGAAAAAGAACAACATTTTGTACAAGTTACAATATTGGCAGGGGAGTGGGGCTATGCTCTTGTTGAACTGGAGTTTTGGTATACCATCTAGGGCTACTCGGATAGAAAAGATGTAACTATAAGGAAATTTCAAAATAATCTACCAAGACCGGACTGTGCAAATTCTTTTTTATGCGACATAAAGCTGCTCATACGCAGAGGATATGTGAAAACATTAAGAGGGCCCGCACGGCTATTTCACTTGAGACTATCAATTCATATTTTGACATTATTATAAGTTCTGTTATGAACGAGTAAGTTCAAAAGTAAATATGTAATTAAAAATTTTTAATTTTATATTTTAACAATTTGCAAAACTTATTGACATGTACAGCCTAACTCAATTGTAAACTATGACGAAACCTGTTTTGTAGATAACCCCGGACGAAAAAAGGTTATAGTGAAGAGAAAAACTGCAAAAAGTTCTACATCGATCATATTTACAGCAAGTGGAGGAGATATTTTGCTACCATGTTATGTTGTACACACAAGGGAGCTTATCTACAATACCTGTATGCTGAATGAACTGAATAATACACATTATGGAAGAAATTCAACTGGTTGGTTTGGCCAGCCTCCTTTGAAGGCTTGTTTATAACTGTCGCTCTTACCTATTTTAACAAGCAACTTGTACCAAGAGTTTTAATTGGTGACAGTTTATGTAGTCCGTTCATATTAGGTTATCGAACACACAGCCGCTCGACGTTTCGGTTTTCGCTCTGCTCAAAAAAGCCACTGGACTCATTCCGCTCGACAGAAAGTCTTAAAGCTATTACCCAAACCAATAACTCAAGACCATAATCTTAATGATTGGACTACTTCCGTTATTGATTTGTTTGATTAGAGCAGAAATGCTTGCAAACCATTTGTAATAAAGAAGACAAAAATTTCTGTTGCGCCAGGAAAAAGCATTTCCAAAGTAAATTTTTATGCAGCTGAACCATCCACTTCTAATCTTTTTCTAATGAAAACGAGATGGATGTGGAAAATTTAAAAAAGAAATTCAGTATCGTACAGACAAAGGAGACAATTTTTTTTATTGGCTTAGTTCAGGAGATAAATAGTGAACTGATCACTGTAAAGTTCCTTCGGCCAAATAGAAAAAAAGAAAATTGTTTTATTTTTCTTTCTGTAGAAGATGTTTCTCAAGTTGACAAAGAACAAAACAAAATTATTACCTAAGCCAACCGTTTTACGAGAGGCGGGTACAAGTTTCCCAAACAATTAAGCTTAAGGGCGTATTTAAATTATTAATCGTTACCTATCTAATACCTATTTTTGTGTATGTAAGGGTTGATAACAATGGCGGCTGGTGTATATGATCTGCAGAACTATCATAATCGGTAGGCAAAAACGTGTTTTTAAAAATAATTTCACAGTAAAAAGAATCAATAAACAAACAAGTAGCATAGGCATTTCTGCAATCGAAATCTTTAGTCATCTATCCAGTGCTTCGATAAGACGCGGCATACCGTTCGCAACGTACTTGGTCCATTCGTAAGAGCTCTGTGCTCCTATAACGGCCATGCTTCTGACGCCTGCGCTAACGCTTGTGTAAGTTTACTGTAATTTTCATACGGCAGTTTGTGCTGCATTTCTCCACAGCTCTTTAAGACGTAAAATTTAAATTCGTTCATGTTTGTGGATATTGCGTATTTTTCAGTGTTTTTTTTTTTCTTTAAAATGGATAAAATTTATAGTTAAACCTTAAAAGATTCTTCAAGTAAACGTATGAAGAAAAAATTAAACTAAAACAAGAAGAACGTCTCCTGCCGGATATTTCTATTGTGAAAGAAGGTTCAAAATCAGGAAAAATCTTACAAGATACTATTCAATCGGGATATTTATTCAAGAATCAACTGGATATGTGGGTGTAATAAAAAAATACACTTTATTGTTTTCCGTGTGACAGACTTGGTTAATTTAACTGAAAAAATAAAGACATGAGTCATCCAAGAGTCATATGGACAATGGGAACAATTGGATTCAGTCTACTGGGTGAATGTTCGAAAATTTAACGATAATGTTACTAAAAATAGATATGTTTTGTCGTAAATTATCGATTGCATTAAATTTTGCGGTACGTTGCGCTTCGTGGACATGACGAAACAGAAAAATTTGGTAATCCTGGATTTTTTTGTGGATTAATTAATTTCATAGCGGATTGGACAAAACTTTTGCGGAACATTTAGCAGATTCTACAGACTTTTAGGGAACATCCAAGTATATTCAAAATGATCTTTTAGATTGCATGTTGGTGTTGGAAGTGTGTCATAAATCATCTTGGACGAAATCCATAAACCTCTCTATTTAGATGTCGCTGCGAAGTCACAAATCGCCATAATACTTAGATATTGTCGAAATGTTGAAACGGAAGAGCGTTTTTGGACATATTTATTCCCACAAATTTGGATGCAGAAAGTTTAACTAAAGTTATATTAAGTGTTTTGGATCCCATAGTGGCCAATTTGGCAAATAAATTGAGTGCTCTAAGTTATGATGAGGCAGCAGTAATGAGTGGTGTTCAGGCAAGAATTAAGGATAAATATCCATATGCATAGTTTGTGCATTGCTATGTATAGCAACTTAATTTGATAATGTCAAAAGCTGCATGTAACAGCTCCCAAATTCGTTTTTGCTTTGGAAATTTACAAGAAGTTCCTACTTTCTTTAAAAATCCTTCCCAACCCGTAGCAGTTTTGAGTAATGTAGTTCAAAGAAAAATTCCTCATGGTACCCCAACTCGTTGGAATTTTAATACTAGGGGTGTAAATGTAATTTTTTAACATCGGGAAGCTTTAATTGAATGCATGGAAGAAATAGAAGAAAGTTTTGATAACCAAACAGTGTGTAGTGCCGCGTCGTCCATTAGGCGAATTCTTAATGATCCCAATTCTATTTTTTGGGTGACCCATGTGATGCCTCATTTTATTCAATGAGTTACAAAAGAGACAAACGGATCCATTGGGGATAACCCAAAAAATATCTACATTTGAGCACAATATTATATCGGCCAGGAATTCTCTAGATATTTTTAACGAGGTCCCTAATCTAGGGCTCTTTCGAACCTTTGCCGGCTGAAAGAAAGAGGAACACTTACAGTAGATTGGGTCACAGGATCGCTGCAATAGACGTGTGTGATGTAATTATAAACTGTGCCAAAGATTGCTTCGATTTTAAAAAATCATTTATCAGCGGCATCTTTATTTTATTCGGACAAATTTGTTGAATATAGTGCTAATTTTCCTAAAGAAAAATTAAATTTAACGTCCTTTGTATATCTAAGTTTAGACAAGAAACGTAGAAAATAGAGTTATCTGTTATTTATGCAAGACCAGATTGTCGGGAAATACATGGACCCATACCATTTCTAAAATTTTTAATAGAAAGTAATCTTTCAAATCCATTCCAAGAATCCAGAAAATTACTAGAAATTCTGATAACAATTCCAATGACTATAACGTCCCGATTCCTGTCTATCGTTATCTTAATTTAAGTTTTGAGTTTGTATTATTATTGGTAAATATATTTACGTTACGTTGGTATCTTTTTTTCAAGAATTAAATTTTGGAATGTATTTCGATATTTTCACTTTAGTCTACATAATTACGATTCCCTATGTATATTTAGTAACGTCTATTTTTGTTGTTTTGTGCGCAAATGCGAACAGAACAGCTTAATCCATTTCCTTTCTGTTTCTTCTGCCGTACAGTTCAGTACGTTATCTTTTTTAAGTTTTGCTTCTTTTGTATAAAGTGTGTAAGGCTTCTAATTACATTTTCGTAAATATTATATTTAATCTGTAGATATCTTACTTAATAACTAGATAAACAATCCTTGAAACCATGTATGATCCGAATTGAAACTGCGCATGGGGGTATTAGGAATTGCGCATTAGTGAATACTGTACTGTGTAAACATAAACCGCCGTGTGTGCAAGAAGGAAATTATATAATTTTTTACTGGCATTTTGACAAAAAGGCACTATGCATCTTCTCATATTTCACTTCTACTAATAGTAAACTCAAAAAGCGCGAAAAACCGAGGTTAGAGAAACGCTTTTTGAAAATTACTGATATCAAAAATTGAAATTGGCAATTCTAATAATACGACTGCGCATGTCCGAATACCCCCAACTTGTAAATTTTCCACCATTTGCGACCTTTGAAATGTTCAATTTGTCTCTTATTTTAAACGCGCAGCTCATATGATCTTGCTATCTAGTTATTAAGTAAGATATCTATGTATTAACCAGACATTTTGCTTTATTAAATATACATATAAATACAGTTGTTTAGTGTTTATTCAGATAACCTATTATTCTTTGAGATACAACCTTTCTCAATTTTTGCTGTATTTTAACTATCAAACGTAGAAATTGAGTAGCGTCCCAACATTAAAACAAATGCTAATACTGATTACATCTACGGATAAATCTCTGCATACATCCCCTGAAAATCAGTGAGTTCTCAATTACAGTAAATTTCATAAGTTTATATCTCACTGAGCTAGACCTTTTAAAAGATAACAATCAACAACACACCAAATTTTTATTTTTTATAACAAGTTCCTATACCTGCCTTAGGCCCCCTTATTAGAATGCTATTTACCGTCAAGGGGGCCCTGTCAAAGCGGCCGAAGACCCTATCACAAGTTCATGTACCTGTCTTATGTGATAGTATAAGGGCCCCCTTATTAGAATACTATTTATCATCAAGGGGGCGAAGACCCTAACACAAGTTCTTATACATGTCTTTTGAGACAGTATGAGGACCTCTTTGTTTTAAAATTTTCCACCATAACAAATGCGCGCGCACGACGAATCTTCTGAAAAGAGGGCGTAACCTAATTTCCAATCACAACGCCTTAGGCCTCCAATCAGAGCACAGCCTGGGCGGAGTGTAAGGACCAATTAGAAACCAGCTGGGCGTGGTCTGCCATTAAGTCCAGCAATCATAACGCTGGGCCTGGAGCTGTATGCGCGCACGACTAATCAGCTGGAAGTGGGCGTGGCCACGTGACTAACCCCACTTCACACCCGATCTCTTTTAAAAACACGAGCTAGTGGAAAGGGCAGAGTTGGCAAGAACCCATTGGATCAGGCTGGATTCAGCGACGTAATACCTTAGTCAGTCAGTCAAGAAGGAAAACGTCAGGGTGGCGATCTTGCTGCGATTACTTCTAGTATAATGGATCAGTTATAGGTAAACCGGGGTACGGCGGCTAGGCGAATGCAAGCACGTTATAATAAAAGTCGGAGGACTGCCGAATATAAGGTAGGCGAATTGGCGAGCTGCAGTTACTGGCCGGACGGATGCCAAGGTAAGTAACAAATTGGCGACTAAATTTGATGTAGCCTATAGAGTACCGAGGGTCTTACCTAGGGATAGGTAAGTAATCGAGCGATAAATATAAGCGCTTTCAGGCGACTATCGCGGTTAACTCTTTAAGGCGGGACTCATGTATGGATGAATGTGACAGTGTGAATGATGATGAGGCGGGTGCATTGCAAAGGCAAGGATCCATGTAGAGAGGGCTATTGGCAAGATTAAGTGTTACAATATTTTAGAGCATACCACAGGCATTAATTGCACACACTTCAACTATTTTCCAAGTATGTGGAGCATTAACAAATTCGTAGTACCCATTAATAAAAGAAGTAGAGGAATACTATAACTAATTTGTTTGTTACTTAATAAAAAATGTGCTGAGCTTTTCAACTGTTTTATTACAAATTAACATCATATGTACAATTTAATAATGCACATTTTAGGATTAAAATGTAATTTCATTTTTGAATAAACAACATTTTTTATGACTATTTTACATTATACAGGGTGTTTGGTACATCGATGCAAATATTTAAAGGGGTGATATAATAGGTGATTTTGAGTCGATTTAAGCAAACATACTTATATACCAAGTGTTACCGTTTTTGAGATAATGCCACTTTTAATATTTCTTGATTTTACGTGTACAAGCGTAATAAGCCGTCTTATCGCAAACTTATACTAAGTTTTTTTATTCCTCATGAAGTGATTGTTCATATTATTTTATCAGAAAAGCCTAAACTGTCTTTGGTTCTTGCCTAGAACTTCTTAAACATGAAAGTTTTAATTTGTAAAAAAGCAATCACTAAAATTCAAACGTGGATTTAGTCTAAAATCTTTCGTTATTTTTTTTCCAATTTCAGTAAAACTTCTTTGGGCAATGGTCTTTAAGATAGCATGAATAGATTTAGAAAAAATTTTCACAAATTGGAAAAATTGAATTTAATTACCAAAATACCCCTGGCGCATTCCAAAACGTAAAATAGCCCTTCATTATTTAGTTTAAATAGTTTAAAAAAGCAGATTTTTAGAAAATGTTTTGCGGTTATCGCTCCACCCAGTACTTGAGTTTACAGAAACTGTTTCTGAATTCAAGATTTCTTTCACCTCACTAACACTGGAATGTAAAATTTTCTTAGCAAAATCGAGTTTATTTTCAAGTGAATCTACATTGCTATTTAAAACGTCACTTTTGACTTTTCGTTTATTTAGTGGAAATAATTTCAATTGTGGTAAATTTAATACAATCGTGCAAAAAACAGTATGAGCATCACGAACATTAAGGGTTGTAACGGTCTCCGGCCAAATTCGCTATTGCTCAGCCTCCAAACATGGCCGGCGACCGGTAAACGTCCCTTACTGTTCTTGATACTCAATATAATATTGCCTCGTGCAGTACTAATTTTGAACACCAATAATAATACTATTAATGTTTTAATAAATCGGACATTTTCTAAAAATCTGCTTTTTTTAAACTATTTAAACTAAATAATGAAGGGCTATTTTACGTTTTGGCGAATGCGCCTAGGGGGTACTTTGGTAATTAAATTCAATTTTTCCAGTTTGTAAAAATTTTTTTGTAAATCTATTCATGCTATCTTAAAGACCATTGCCCAAGGAAGTTTTACTGAAATTGGAAAAAAAATTAACGAAAGATTTTAGACTAAATCCACGTTTGAATTTTAGTGATTGCTTTTTTACAAATTAAAACTTTCATGTTTAAGAAGTTCTAGGCAAGAACCAAAGACATATTAGGCTTTTCTGATAAAAGAATATGAACAATCACTTCATAAGGAATAAAAAAACTTAGTATAAATTTGCGATAAGACGGCTTGTTACTCTTGTACACTTCGATATTTGCAGAAAAACACGGTAAAATCAAGAAATATTAAAAGTGGTATTATCTCAAAAACGGCAACACTTGGTATATGGGTATGTTTGCTTAAATCGGCTCAAAATCACGTATTCTATCACCCCTTTAAATCTTTGCATCGATGTACCAAACACCCTGTATATATTTTCGATTAATTTAGGTATGTATTGGTTTACATAGAAACTTTGATAATTGGAATAACACTTCCTTTAAGAGTCCATATTATTAAATAACATTGAAATCGATTTAAAATATATAAGAGACCTTGAATTTGATCATAGTAATGATGTTGCTTATTGATGTGCAATTCACCATCATCTTTAAAATAGAGCTTTTTGTATTTTTTAATTTTTCTCGTAAATCGTCATTTAGATGAGAGTATGGACACTTTACTTTTACTATGCAGTCCTCTCCTACCAAACCATCAGGACTGCCTCCTAAAAATCCAGTTGGAGTCAACCACAATCCTGCTGGAAGCATGTTAAGGTTGGATGCCGTGGTAAAGTTTTCAATTGCAACACTTTTGTGATTTCTGTCCCATTGAATTGCTTTCACCCCATCCAAGTTATATATGCCTGAAATAAAAGCATTTTTTAATTCCTCCTAATTCTATGTAAATATTAATATTGCTTACCAGTACGACTTCTATATAGTGAATCAGGAAAGCGATTCTTTCGGCACGCTGATAAAACGGGGCCAAAATTGCTTGCTGTCAAGCGATGCTTTCGTGCAAGAAGCCAGTTTTCATTTTTGTGCTGGCCTACTGTTTTATGTACGACATCCATTATTGTGAAATCACTTACAGCACACCTTTGTCTTAGGTAATCTGCTTTGTTGTCTGCAGAAAAGAATTCGTTTGTACATATAATTTCTGCCATATTTGGCACCAACAACCCTCCAGCCTCGTTAGGTTCTTTCTGCAAATGCCAAGTAAATCCAATTGTTGAACCAATATTATTTAACTGGCCATGTTGCGCTTGTTAATTTTTCTGTCGATGGCATAGTATGGTTTCTTCGGGTACATCTCATTACAAGTAATGATTTGCTCAGATTTAGATTTTGTTGTGTTGTGCCAAATACAATGCTTGTCTGTTATAGAGACATTGTAGTGTGCAAAAAGCAAAAGAGCTGCTATATGGTGGCACTTTATACCTTTAAGGCAAGAACATTGTGCTCAAGATATGTTTTCAGACTCGTCTAATGAAATCTATAAAAAGTTAAATTAAAGATAAATTACTACATTAATGCAGCATTCTTACCTCAACTTTATACACACTATTTTTCATGCTAGCATGTACATTTCCCCGAATTAACATTAATTCGGCATCAAAGTCTATATTCTCAACATGGCCCGATTCCAAAGCATTCTCACCCTTGGTAAATGCTTTATTATCTTCGCCAAAGAAACACACAATCTTGGCTAGCTTCAAAACATATTTAGTAGCCATTGAATTCAAATATCAACTGAAAATATTAATAACCATAAAATAAGTAAAGTAACAACATAACCTCAACTTACTTTGCACGCACTTCGCCAACGATTTGAAATTTTATTAAATATAAAGTCTCTAAATTTTCTCTAATTATTGTCTCTTATAAACGTATATGAACACTTACTTATTTCGTTAATAAAAAAACGAAAAGCACCATCTGAATGTTCTCTTATGGCACTTTATACCCAAAGCAGAGACAACACAGAGACGTGTAACTCCATAGGCAATTTTGTTCACTTTTAGTTGTATTGTGTGTCCTTGTTAAACTACAAGAAAAATCTATAAGCGTATCTTTATTGTTCAATCGAGAACGCATTAGTGATGTCGCTACTGTAGTAATTCCCAAGTTTGTCAAAAATGTCAAATGAATTGTCAATTTGTCATTTGTGTTTCGTACAATGAACTTTTTCGTTTTGTAGGTTATTTTGTGTACATTTTGTTATTAATCTTATTAATACGTTACTATTTCCTATTTAGTGTTTATTTTAAATATCTTGTGTGAACGTGCGTGTGTTAGATAGATTTAAACTAAAATTTTAAAAAATAGAAGTGTAAGCTTATTATAATTGGTACTAGGACCACATTAGATTATATTTAGTGGTATTTCCTTGATTGAAAATTTGTAAGTATGCAACCCCAATATTTCCTAACAACTGAAAACTGAATGTTTATTGTAGTCTATATTCGTTTCAAAATGCCCGAATCATTATGTTTAGGTGTGGCGCGCACAAAGAAGAAGCCGAAAAAATGCATAATTTTCCAAGGAATCTTGAAAAGTAAGTTTGAACTTAATGTGAACATACATAAATTCCGATTCTTATTTATTAGATCAAAAGTATGGCAAGAGAGCATTGGAATAAAATTTATGCCTGGTGTTACACTGCAAAATTATTTAATTTGTAGCAAGCATTTTGCAAATGAATGCTACATGAATTTATTTACAAGAAAACTGCGACATGATGCGATTCCAACTTTGTTGCCTTGCTATGTAGAGACAGTGGGTTCTGCTGTCATTGAGGAGATTATAGAAGGTAGGTGTAGGCATTCTTACTATATTTTTTTGTGTACGTACATTATTTTTTCTATAATGAAAGAGGGATTTACGTGGTTGATGTATATATAAATAACAAAGGTAACCAGTTAACCTTTGTTACTATCTTGTATGGCATATTTTTTTTTGTTAATATAATTTGTTTTGCAGAAGACGTATCTGCTGCAGACGCAATTCCCAGCACTTCTTCTGCAGATGCAATCCCTAGTACTTCTGCAGATCCAGTTCCGAGTTGAAAATAACCAGGTTACTATAGTTAATTTACTTTGTTCGATACCTCCTTAGAAAATGAGCTGTACCTTAGGTACTAGTGGGCGACAGTGTCACTTTCGCTCACTCGTTTTCATTCACACATAATTAGAATTCAATATTAAAAGCAAATGTATGTAATTCATTCAATACTATTTCATAACATGTATTTATATTCACATTGTGTTATCATTACCACAGATAAACTATCATTACTAATACTACCATAATTATCTTATTAAATTTCAATTTTTAGGATACTATTGAAATCACGACGAAATAGGGGGTGTCGTATCACAGTTGTTATTGTGCTATTGATCTGAACTTTAGGATGAAATACAGCACTTGAGAGTAGGCCGTATTTCGTTCACTTAAGTTGCAATTATACTAAGAATATAAATGAACTGCAGAAACATTTGTTTACATTGGTTTGTGAACCCAGGACAAGGGTAGAGTAATTGCAGTTGTATGCATTCATTTATGGTAGTTTGTAGCAGGACAAGGATAGCGTAATTCAGTCTATTTATTGTAGTTTGCAATGCAATGTTGTCTAATTGTTAACATCACAACTAACATAGTAATTAAAATCTATAATATCTATATGTGTTATTGAAAACTATACACGAAAACATTAAGGGATGTGCGAGTATTACATATTGTGTACACTCTCTCGTCAGTGTTGGCAGTGTTTTAATAAAGTTCGTATATGGAAACGTGTATCTGTACCTTTTTATAATCGAAGCAATTATACAACTAAAACGAACTTCTTACAAGAGGTTTATCGATAAAATTATTTCAGTAAATTATGTAAAAGCTTACAACAGATCAATTATTTTTCATTTGTGTGTAAAACTATGTAATGTATAAGTATGCACATATATGTATATTTTTTTAATAAATTACATATTATACTTAATACTGTCTTTCAGTTTCTTTATTCAATGATAAAAGCAATAAAATATTAAAGGTAAATGAAAACATTTATATTTCCCGCTCATTTTTAAATCGACATGTCCGCCACCTACTTTCACTTTCCACTACAGTTGACCAATGCATTATTGCGACCAAGAATTATACATTAAGTTACACGTCTCTGCCCAAAGACTTTGTTTGGAAAGGTTTCGAAAATATCCGCCCCTCATGACGTCACATACGTTCTCTGTTGTCGCATAATTGTGCTCTGATTGGTCCAAATATAAAAAATACTAAATTGTAATTGGTTGGTAGTTGACATGGAGAAGGCACAGCATAAAAAACAATTATGCTGTGGAGAAGGTGAGTTGAATAATAAATGTTATTTTAATACTCGCACCAACTTTCTATCCCGTTTTCAGTAAATTTTACTTTTAAATTTATGCTGTATGAAAATTCTCCTATTCTTATGAAAGCCCCATATGGTGCATTAAATAATAGAATAACACTGTCTTAGTAGGTCATTGGGAACAGCCAAAACTGCAATAAAAATTTGTGAAAATTTTGTAGACTAATTTGACTGCATACTAATTTAGTTACAATCGGAATACACACGATTAATGTGTGTTGCCTACCTATTCATTTGATTGTTGATAGAACTAATAATCCATAAAAAGAATAACTCACTTGTTACCTGGTTAAAATATTTAAGAATTTTAATAAATACAATTTAAAGAAAAAATTAGTGGGATATTACAAAAATACATCCAATCAAGCATAACAAAGATCACGCGATTGCATATTTATGTACAGCTATCGATCAGCCATCCTATGATTAATAATCTACTTAATAATCGTAATTATTAAAATAGATAATTAAAACATTTTACTATACAGCTGAGTAACGTGTACTTATCAACAATTTGACCTTGTACCTAATTTCAATGTGACTTTAAGTAGAGAACTTTCTTAAATTTCTTAACCACAAACTCGGTTTATAGTTAGAATAATTACACGGACATCAGTGCACTTCAAAATGTCTGAACGGTAAGTGTGTTGTTTTTTTTTATGCAGTAAGATGTGCAATGTTGCAAATATATTTTTTGAGAATTTGATAGTAATTTGTTCATGTGAATATTTATGCGGTTTGCTGCAATTTCATAATAGGGTGGTTTTACAAATAAAAGATGACCGTCACTCCTCACGTTAGCAATATGACAACCTTGCCCTTGCATTTTCCAGATTATAAGCAAAATTTTTATCATACCTATACCCATTAAATTGTAATTGCATAAAAAAAAACAAAGTGCAACAAGTAATCACTTTTAAAATTTGACATTATTTTACCGGTTTCGTAGCAGTGGCGGCTCGTGATTTTAGAATGTTTCATCTTAAAAAAATATTTCAAGAATTCCTGGGACATTACTTATCTCATTAAAAAATAAAGATAATTAAATAATCTAAACTTCATTAAAACCCATAATTTTAATGTTTCTACGTACGTTTATATGTACAAAATACGTATAGTTTAAATTAAACCGTTCTTTTTTATTGTATTAATGGGAATTGTAAGCAACACCTGATAGTGTAATAAGATAGATGTATCGATGTTGGGACGCTTGAAACAGTTTTAGGTATTGTATAGTTTAGTATAAAAATTCTAATAACTTAGTCTGGTACAATTAGGTCTAAAGTTTATCGGAAACAAATTTATCCTATATTAGGAGCAACCAAGGATTCTATAATTCGGCCCAATCCATTGTGTCTAGGTTCCTAAATAGGCAGGGGAATTTTTAATAGCACTAATGTTTTAAATGCGATATGATTCCACAATGTCTTCATTTTAATTATTTATTTCTCTACGCGATTCAATACGATATGAATCATCAAGAATAAATATATGAGTAAAATAACAAACAAGTAGTTATGGTAACAGATCATTAAGGTGAAACAGCAAACTTGGTGGAAATTATAATTGTGTATTTAAAATATCTGTTAAGCATCTATATTAACCTGTTCGTTGATTAAAGATCTTTCTGTTCATTTTTATAAATTTCAAATTTCGAAAACATCTAATTCATCTTTTTTATTACAAAAATGTAAAAGTTTAATGTTGTTTTGTGAAGTCATACGGTAATTATTTACTATTAAATGTTGACATAATTTGGGTTGTCTCTGTGTTTACATTTGTAATATCTAATGTGTTCTTTGTATCTAAGTGTTTGTCCAATATAAACAGAATTACATATTGTGCAGTTTAATTTATAAATACCCGACTTGAAAATGTCGTTAGTTGAATCTTTCGTTTTCAAAATATGGAATTGATAGGTATTTTTTTTCTGTCGGTTCTATGTTAACTGAGTGAATGTTTTTCTTACATAATTTGTACTAAACCGTCGATTATATTTGAAACGTAACCATTTGCTTGCGCAATTTGTTTTATAATGGGTATTTTTTTATTGAAATTTGTTTGGTTTAATGGTATAATCACATTGCTCTATGTACTAAGCATATACGGTAAATTTAATTTAAGTATTTATTTTTATTATCATTTGTAACAACATTTTAAACAATTTAAAATATTTTATTGCAACATTTTACTTTAAATCATTTTTTAATTATTAAAAACATATTTTTATACCAAAACAAATAGTTGTTTGCTTTTCTCGAATTTATTATTTTCTAAGAATCTTTGAATATCTGAAATAATCAAGTAGGCTTTGCCTTTGTCCAACAAAAGAAAGTTTGTTTTTTTTCTATTAGTAAAAATGACGCGTGAAAAGGTTGTTGATGAAAAAATTCGCTCAATTATTATCAATTTATTTAAAAAGGGAAATCAAACGCGGAAATTGGCGATGTAGTTAATTTATCAAAGTTTACTGTCAGAAATATCATTCGAGTTTATCAAACAACGGGTACAATACCTACAAAACCTCGGTATGCGTCGAAATCCAAAATATCAGATGCTGATAGACGGGCATTGAAGAAGATTATTAGAAAAAAACAGGCGTTCGAACTATGGTGAATTATCTGTTCTTTGGAGCGATGCTGTGGGGCGAAGTGTTTCAAGATCCACGTGCCATAGAGAAGCCCTTAAGTTAGGTTTTAAAACTTTTTCCAAAAAATTTTTTTGTAATTTTACTAATTTAGGCGAAAGAAAAGCCACTCTTAACATTAAAACAAAAGAAAAACCGGCTTAAATGGCCTAAAAGTCACATTAATTGGACGAGTGATGAATGGAATAGTGTCCATTGGAATGATGAGTCTCGTTTTGAAGTTTGTGTTGGGGACAATCGAAGCAGAGTTATTCGACAGAAAAATGAAGCTTTCAATTCAGATTGTTTAAAAAAGAAAGTAAAATTTCCTGCTTCAGTTATGGTATGGGGTTCAATGTCTGCTAGAGGTGTTGGAAAACTTCACTTCATTGATGGAATTGTAAACACCAATAAATATTTAGAAATTTTAAGAAAATCGTTACTTCCAACAATGACAGATTTATTGCAGAATAATAATAATTTTGTGTTCCAACAAGACGGGGCGTCCTGCCATACATCAAGAAAATCTTTAAAATGCCTTTCTAATCATAATGTCCCACTTTTGGAGTGGGTGGCAAATAGTCTCGACTTGTCACCAATAGAAATCCTTTGGCACACAATGAAAAAACGATTACGAATACAACCAGCTAGAAACGTAGTCGAATTAAAACACAAACTTCAAAATATTTGGGATACTTTCACTCAAGATGAGTGTCAAAACTTAATAAGTACGATGCCCAAAAGAATTCAAGCCCTAATTAAAAATAAAGGCGACGTCACACAGTGGTAAAGGTTTTTGGATTTTGTGTGTTTTCCTTGTTTTTAACAATTAAAAAATAATTTAAAGTTAAATGTTGCAATAAAATGTTTTAAATTGTTTAAAATGTTGTTACAAATGATACTAAAAATAAATACTTAAATTAAATTTACCGTGAATTAGCATAATTTTATTTAAAAAGAAAAATTATTGGTGGGCCAATTGAGATGGGACGGGGCTCGTATATGCAACTAACTGATGTGTGTTTTGATAATTCAATCAGATTTCATTGACGAGTTTTAATCCTAACATAAAATTTACAGTAGAGAAAGAATAAAATAGAGTCATTAATTTTCTAGATTTAAACATAAAATTTGTTACACAGAACAAATTTGAGTTTTCCGTATTCAGAAAATCTACACAAACAGACTTTACAAATCCAAACGATTCATATCGCCACAAAACATATAAGTCAGCTTCATATAGATCATTAGTACAGAGAGTAATGTCTTTACCATTAAACCAAACAAATTTCAATAAAGAAATATCAATTATAAAACATATTGAACAAGCAAGCGGTTATATTACAAATATAATCGACATTTTAGTTGGAAATGAACAGTACAAATTGTCTATCAAAAACATTTACCTAACACAGAACCTACAGAAAATAAATGCATATCAATCTCGTATTTTGGAAAAGTATTAGAAAAAGTAGCTCACATATTACAAAAAGGACAAGAAGTACAAAGTAGCTTTCAAAACTAATACCAATGTTCTTAAATATGAACAAACACTTGAATATTAGATACAAAGAACATTTGATGTTACAAATTTAAACACACAGACAAATCAAATTATGCCAAACATTTAATAGTAAATAATCACCTTATGAATTCCCAAAACAACATTAAATTTTTACACTTTTGGAATAAAAAAGACAGATTAGATGTTTTGGAAGCACTCGAAATTTATAAAAATAAACACACAGTATCTTTAATGAACAAACAGGTTGATCACCTTTTACAGATATTTTAAATATAGAATTATAACTTACATCAGGTTCGCTGTTTTACCTTAATGATTAGTTACTAAAATACATGTTTTTTATTTTACTTATACATTTTCTCTTGATAACGATACATATTGTATTGAAATGCGTAGAGAAATGAAAAATTATAAAAGAGCAATTGTGGAAATATATAGTATTTAAATGTATTAAATATGGAGTTCCACGAAGTAAGGTTAAAGAATATAAATTTAGGAGAATTTTTAACTGTACCAATATTGCCCCCCCTCCAATTTGAAACGTCATTATACATAAAAAATTTTTGTTTATTTGAAAATCAATATTTATTGTGGAAAAATAAAACATTAAATGAGTATAAACTTAAAAATGCAACACAGAAAATCAATATACAAATTTACGATTTATTATTAAAATTAATAGTTCTTGTTTTGTTGGACTGAAGACCCTGAACTGTTATTTCGTTATTTTCAATGTGCTCAATAACACGCACGCGCGCGCGCACACACTGCCACACGCCCAGACACGCCCCCACACACACCCACACACACCCAGACACACCCACACACACACACACACACACACACACACACCCACACACACCCACACACACACACACACACACACACACACCACTCCACACACACACGCACACACACACACACACACACACCACACACACCACACACACACACACACACACACACACACACACACACACACACACACACACACACACACACACACACACACACACACACACACACACACACACACACACACACACACACACACACACACACACACACACACACACACACACACACACACAGACACACACACACACACACACACACACACACACCACGCACACACACACGCATCCACGCACACACACACACACACACCACACACACACACACACACACACACACGCACACACGCACACACACACACACACACAAACACACACGCGCGAACACACGCACGTACGAACGCACGCACGAACGGACGCACCCATGCACTCACGCACGAACGCACACACACACACACACACACACACACACACACACACACACACACACACACACACACACTCCCACGACACACTCACAAAGTCTCCTATTGCAATATCTTCCAGATAAACTTCTACGTCGTTCGTCTTACATTCATTCCATGGGGAATCAATTGATCCGTGATAGGAAGCAGAGGGCAACCCCCTGAAGATGATGATGATGATCTCACACTGTTTTTTGTTCTGCCATTTTTTTCTATAAACCTAATCTTTTCTTCTGGTTCCATTTGTCATTTTTTATTGCTTCCTCCTTAGCGCTTTGTATTCTTTCTGCCTTTTTGTAGTATTGTAGCGTCTGTAGAGACGTTACTACTGTGTTAATTTTTCTGCTTTCCGTTCTCCAGAGACGTCTTTATGTTCATTTTTTCAAAGGAGAGTTGATTGCGTCTCGCAACTGCACCTTTGTCTGGATGGATTGACAAACCACCGGCTCTTTTCGTTCTGGAACTTTTACAGTTTCTATATTATCCGAGAGGTTATCAATTGTGAGAATAGGAGAATGCAGCTCTCTAGGAGGTCTAGTGTCGTTTGCTTCTACGATACGTTTAGTTTCAATCCGCATGGAGTACAAAGATAATTGGACGGTTGAAGGGAACCTTTACTTCACATGGGTTCCAAGGCACCAAATCACAGGTTCTAAAACCGTTTACTAATAACTGAGGCTCTAGTTGTTCCAATACTGATTGGAGAACTCTGGGGATATGTTGTTTTTACATTTGAACTCCTCCATTGGCAAGCCTCCACTGTACCTTTTGTCGCCAGGAATTCTTCATTGTGTGAAAAACTGCTGCATCCAAAGGTTGAAGCAGGTAAGTTGCTTTTGGAAAGAGCGCAATTAGTATAATTTTTTCTGTTCGCAAAATTCTGAGAGAGGAAGAATGAATGGCCATCGAGAAACATAATTACAGGTAGAGGAATTGTTGTTTCTGCAACCATGGATGAAATACAGTGGTAATGTACTCCTGCGTCATCCACCCATTTTCAGATTTCCCTGTGACCCATTCAGGTGGCATATTTTTCTTAATTTAGAGTGGAATACGCTGATACCTGTATACTACCGTCGGCGAAGCTAATTTCTCCGCCGCATTTCGCGTAACTAAGACGGTTAAATTAAACATTATTTACGAAAATAATTAAATATTTAGAATTGTCAAATTTTTCGCTAATTTCAAAAGCTAACGTTGAAGTGTCCGTGGCAATTTGGATTACATAATAGTTATTTATTTCATTAGTATAAAAAATTTTGGGACGAGGAATGAAGCTAGACGACGCGAAGCGGAGTTCAGCAATCTTCCGAGTTCCGAAAATCCGTTTTTTGTACGAATGAAACAAATTTTTTTTTCAGCCACTTTTAACTTTATATTCAGTCATTTATTGGCAGGTTGTTACTCATTTTATACAAAATGAGTATTATTCTCAAATTACACCGTATAGTTTTTAATTAATATTCATTGGATTTTACCCTTATAAATTCAATTCATGACAGATGTTAGTGAAATAATGTGAAGATAGATGGTGCCACCGGCGGGCGACAGCAAATACCGATATCCGTTCATAGAAGATATTCAGTCATGCGAAAATTTTGAAATTGTATTTATTGAAGTAATGATATCCTGACATCCCTTGAACGTCATTCACACGAAGTTGATATTTAGTGAAGGTCAAATTACTTTTTGTACAGATGCCATGGAGACACCGAAGAATCTCGAAATCAGCCATTTTTGGTACGAAATACTGTCACAATATAACGTCTTATTTAGATGGTTAGAGAAAAAATTCATTTTACCTACAGTGTGGTTAAAGTGTTGCTTTAGCCACATATCACAGTATGTAAAATTGTATTTCAACCGCAAGCATAACAGCAAATTAATTTATTTATTTCAGTAACGGAATCGCGGTTTTGGTGGTATTTTTATAATAATTATTTTTATATTAATATTAGGTGATATTTACCATCTAATTTTTGGTCGTGTAAATACAATAATACACTTTTTTTTATCAAAAATATACTAATCGAGTCAAATTGTAGATTTATATTGCTGAACGTAGTGACTAGTATAGCTCCCTCACTTCTGATACACTTATTATTATAAAAAAATTGTGAGATTAGATTTATAGCCATGCGAGAGCTCAAGGTTAATGTAAGAATCGTATTATTTATATTACAAGATCTCCCAGGACCCTCTTAGGACTTCGCACCCCAAAATAGCCTTCTAGGCCAAACGTCGCAAGGACTTCTAAGGTTTCCGTAGGACTTTGTCCCAAAACTGGCCCCCCTTTCTTCAAGCCGCTCGCTGGGGCTGGCAGAACCTCCCCTCCCTAAAACCGTGTGCCAGTTTTCACGCTACTCACAAGGGCGTGTTAATGAAACAACTGCAAATCGCACTTTTATGTTTGGACCTATGCCTTTTGTTAAAATCAAAATATAGTTTTTCCTAAATATTTACTAAACCGCTGAAAATGTCGAAAAATAGGCGGTAACGGAAATCGAACCCATTACCTCCCGCATGCTAAGCAGGTCGTGTCGCCACTACTCTACTAGCTCTGTGAAAAAGTGGTTATATTACGAGATATGAATGGATGGGTGGGTGTACAGAGAGAACATACTGAACGCGTTTTAGGAAAGTTCAGAGACCAAAGAGTCGATGAGAATTGTGAACATCTGTGTGGAGAGAAACCTGTATGTATACAATACGTGCTTTAAACATAAAAATGTGCATGTGTATACATGGCAAAGAGGTGAATCTAAAAGTATGATTGACTTGATAGTGTATTATGAACGACTTGGAAACCTGGTGAGAGATACAAAAGTAATGCGCGGATCGGAGTGTTAATCGGGCCACTTCCAGGACTGTAGTAGGCAAATTTTTTAGAATTATCTACTACCAGATACTTTCCCTGCAGCTACACACACTGTTACATTTGTAATTGTATTCCTAGTATTGGGAAACACGATACAAGCACCCCTTAGAAGCGCAAATTAAAATGTACTACTAGGACAGAACTCCACCCTTCTTCTTTTGAAAATTCATAAAAAATAGAGTTCGCAACCTGTCACTTTGTGCTTTTAGTATAATGTCTAGCAACACAACACAAGCATCCCATATTAGTGACATCGATTTGCAGAGGAGCTGAGGTGGATAAATTCCACCACATTTTCTTTAAAAATTCATAAAATGTACAGTTCTGATCCGGTCAGTTAGTGCTTTTAGAATAATGGCAATGGGGTTGAGGGTGTTAAATTCCACCCCATTTTCTTTAAAAATTCATAAAATGTACATTTCTGATACTGTCACTGTGTGCTTTTAGAATAATGTCTACTAACACAATACAAGCGTCTCTTTTTAGTAGCATCGAGTTGCAAAGCGGTTGAGGGTGTTTTAAATTCCACCCCATTTCCTTTAATAATTCATAAAATGTACAGTTCTGATCCTGTCACTTTGTGCTTTTAGAATAATGTACTAACACAATACAAGCATCCCTTTTAGTAGCATCGATTTGCAAAGGGGTTGAGGGTGTTAAATTCCACCCCATTTTCTGTAAAAATTCATAAAATGTACAGTTCTGATCCTGTCACTTTGTGCTTTTGGAATGATGTCTACTAACACAATACAAGCATTTCTTTTTAGTAGCATCAGGGGATGCAAAGGAGATGAGTGTTAAATTCCATCCCATTTCCTTCCAAAATTCATAAATTGTACAGTTCTGATCCTGTCACTTTGCGCCTTTAAAATAATGTCTACTAACGCAATACAAACATCCCTTTCTAGTAGCATCAATTTTCAAAGGGGTTGAGGGTGTTCCACCCCATTTCCTGTAAAAATTCATAAAATGTACAGTTCTGATCCTGTCACTTTGTGCTTTTGGAATTATGTCTACTAACACAATACAAGCATCCCTTTTTAGTAGTATCGAATTGCAAAGGGGCTGAGGTTGTTAAATTCCACCCCATTGCCTTTAAAAATTCATAAAATCTGCACTTCTTATCTTGTCACTGTGCTTTTAGAATAATATCTACTAACACAATACAAGACATTTTTAGATTGACTAATAGCACATATTTTATTTGTTATATTCGGTACTATATTTAACGCTTGCAACGCAGATTGAAATTTCCGGTTTTGATTTTTAAAAGTACAATTTAAAGAAGACATAAGAATAGACGATACCGCAATTTTTATAAGGTATATTTAACGAATTAAAGTCCGAAATGTTAAGTGTATTAACTTGGCTTCCTGTATCGATTTTAAATTTAATTTTTGTTTCTGATACCGAAATTTCCTCTAGCCAGTCGATAGCATTAAGTTCGAGTCTATTTCCGAACTCTAATCTTCCTCTGCGACATCACTAATCGCGATATTATAAACGTTACGACGAGCACTTCTGCAGAGTTTACGATAATGACCCAATTTGGTCTGCTGGAAATATTGAAAGTAATTCACCAATTGTAAATAATACTTTAGTAAGAAGAACTAGGTCTGGTAGAAATTATTAACTGAGGTATTTAATTTGTATGTAAAAAAAACATATATATATATATATATATATATATATATATATATATATATATATATTAATTTGAAATGTTAGAATTTCTTTTTTTTTATTATTAAAAGCGGCGTGTCATATATTTAAATTATGTAGTTAATATATTAGCATTATTAGTAAGTCTGGAAAATGCGCACCATTATGAGCGCGCAGCAGTGTTTCTTCATGTCTGAAACATCTGTCAGCGAGTACGTAATATTTGCTTATTCTGTTAAAAACGTTGTAACATACATTAGAGAATAAACTGTTAATGAACATGTGCATTATAATAAAACACAACATACATGAGGTGTACAGATTAAGAAACAAACAAGCGAAGGAGGCAGTGAGAATAAGTAAAGAGGAAATGGTGGCTGTGGAAGGAGAGAAAATGCATATTGATTTTGAGTCCCCTACGAAATAGTAGGGGACGATTGCAAGTGAGGAAATACTGGCAACAATATTTCGGAAAGTTGTGCAGTAGTGAGGAAAATAAGACTGAAGGGTTAAATAAGAAGAATCTAGAAGGAATTGTGAATGAAACTGAGAAGGATATTGGGATAAATGAGGTAGAGAAAACGATAGGAAGGTAGTAAAACGGTAAATCAGCAGGTGTGAATGAAATCACTGGTAAAATGCTAAAGTATGGAGGTGCAAAGTTTATACGAAGATTGTGTGAATTATTCAACGTATGCCTTAAGTGTGGAAAAGTGCCAAGTGATTGGAAGAGCGCGATCATTGTACCACTGTCCCCCAGGTACCCTATCTTGAAAAGCGTAATTTGAACTTATTTGCAATAATGCAAATTCAAGAACAAAACAATCGCTAAGTGATTTATCTTAACTTGACTGACAATAATGTTACTATTACTCAAATTAATCGCCTGCCTTACTTTGACTTTCCTGGCAATAATTAAAACATTAGAATTTATATACAAGTCTGATATTTATTTACTCGCAAACCTCAAATCTGATCAAACGAAGTGGCCGTTTAGTGGTAGGTACGTTGTGCTATCTGAATTAGATAGGCTGCATAAGGTAAGTGTTGCATCATGATGGGCAGGTAAAAAAAATGAGACTACTAGAATTAAAATCAACAAGCTTTGCACAGCGGTGGTTCAGCCCGTTAATATACTATTGTGGGACAGAACCACTAATAAAACCCGCTTTATTCATAAATAAGTAATTGCACAAGTACGTTATTAAATCAAATAACACAAAAAAAACAATGAAACGGTTAAATATATAACAAAACACCATTAAATCAGGTTAAAGTGCGTACAAAATTATAACATTAAGGTCTCAGGTTACACATTCATCTATACAACAATAAAAATAAAATTCGAGGTGTTTAATGGTTATCTGGCCCCGGGAGTGCGTACCCACTGGCAATTGCCTATTACCGTTAATAACCAGCGGTATCATGTACCCGTTCACCAGCCCACCTCTGCACAAATATAAATATAAACAACAAACAACAATGCTAATTCACACAAATACCAGAATGAGAGGGCCGTGTGCTGTCTTATTTTAGCAGATTTCTGCTTAATAAGCCCGCGTACTAATAAAATACCTTTGCAAGGCAATGTTTGGTATTTAATATGTTATCTAGGCTGGTAAATGATTTGCTGCGAGCTTTCATTTGTATAAAAATACCTACTTACACTTCAATATCTGGTCCTTTAATTGATCACAGACATAAATTGTTAATCTACGCGGTTTAACTTCAAAAAGGGTGACTTATTTATATAAACACATTATAACTAACACTCGAAATAAAAGGCGAATTACTGTTTGCTAATTCAAAAGAAAATGTGCACACACTAAATATTTTAAAGACAATTTGTTTACAATGAGAGTTTCTAATTAACCAAAAATCGATCTGGCTCGATTGACACTCTAACGGTAACTCACTTTCCCCCGGTTCAAACCTAACTATCTTTACTCTCGCAATCAACCCCCATTTTTCAAAAGTAATATAAAAACAAGAAACATTAATTTACGTTGGAACAGTTTCATATTAATTATTGCAAGATACCTTAATTTTAAAAACATGCATTCGTCCGTCATAAACCCTACATTTACGTCTCGGATTTCAACGTACTAAACAAAGATATGTTTTGATGGCAATTACTTATTAAACTAGTGACATTTTTACATTAAGAATCGGCGCATAAGAAATTCCAATGATTCGTTACGCCCCTTCAGTAAAACAGTTTTAAACGTACACCTGCTACACACATCTCATGTGTTTCTCAACTCTAGCCAAATATCAGTTACATACATTCTCAAATTTTTTACATAAAAATAGATAAATAAAATATTTTAAAAACATTAGCAAATTACGACGTGTTATCAAGATATTAAAAATCCACTAATTATCTTGAACAATTACAACCTGATATATTGTTTCTAGAAACACAAGTCTCCTCTGAAAGCTCCGAGTCACCCGACTTGCAATTTCCTCAATACCATCTTCACTCTAACTTTCGATATAAAGGAGGCGTATGTGCGTACATCAAGGACAGAATTGCTTGCAAGAGGGTTTCTTCCTTAGAAAATAAAAATTTTGACGTGATTTGGTTTAAACATTCTGGTCCTAATTTGTGAAATTCTACTGTTGCATTTATAGGTCTCCTAATGACAGCAACTTTCAAGACTTCTTCGATTACCTTAGTACGAAAGTTGACTATCGCCTGTCTCAGTTTCCATCTCATTTGTAGGCGATTTCAATGTTCATAACTCTAATTGGCTTCAATTTTCATCTACTACAAATCCTGCTGGTCATAGTGCAAAAACATTTGCTATTTCATGTGATCTCACACAAATGATTTCTGAACCCACAAGAATCCCTGATAACCGTAACCATACTTCACATCTTCTAGATCTCTTTCTTACATCAAACCCTCTTGTTTATAAAACTTTCGTTCTTTCGCCTTTAGGTCTTTCCGACCATTGTCTAATAGAAATCATTTCTACTGTACCTAATTCCACTGTTGTTCGCAAAACCGATAGAACCTTGTGGTGTTTTAAGTCAGCTCGATGGAGTGATTTACGGGATTTCTTTGCAACCTTTCCATGGCGTGAATATTGTTTTAAGTCGTCCTCTTCTTCGGACATCGCTCTTTCAGTATCTGAAGTCATCCTCATGGGAATGGAGTTATACATTCCGAAAAAACAGCACCGTGTAGGTCATTCACGTTCCCAACCCTGGTTCAATAAGGCTTGTTCTGATGCAATATCTTTAAAAAATAAATGTTACATTAAATGGAAATCTATTAAATCGGTTGACAGTCATATAGAATACGTTGGTGCTAGAAATATCTGCAAAAGTGTCATCACTAAAACTAAAAAGTTGTTCGAACAACGAAAATGCAATGAACTAGCTACATCTCCTTTAGGCAGTCGTAAATTTTGGTCTTTAGCAAAACCATTAGTAAAACTTTCGAACATCTTCATTTCCCCTGACATCTATTGACGGATCGGTAGTTGCTGATTCTGTAGACAAAGCCAACGTTTTTGTGGATTTGTTTGCATCAAACTCGTGTCTCAATGATTCTGGAAAAGATGTGCCCTAGTCAACTCTTCTTCATACGTTATGAAACCAATTCATTTTCGGTACAAGCTCTTGGAATCGATCATCAGTAGGCTTGATCTCAATAAGGCGACTGGCCCAGACGGTATCCCAGCTATTGTCTTAAAGAAATGTTCCCCGAACTAGTACCAGTCCTATCTAAGCTCTATACGATCTCTATATCTTCTGGGAATTCCCTTCATCATGGAAGTTAGCAAATGTTCAACTTATTCCCAAAAAATGTGATAAGACCGATCCCTCAAATTACAGACCAATTGCCATCACTTCCATTTTGTCTAAAATCATGGAAAAAGCCATCAATCAGCAACTGCTTACGTTCCTTGAAACTAACAAACTCCTTAGTGACCACCAATATGGGTTTAGGCAAAGTCGTTCAACAGGCGATCTTCTTTCATATGTGACCCAAGTTTGGAACAATACAGTAGAGCAGTCCGGTGAAACAGTTGTAGTTGCTTTAGATATCTCAAAGGCATTTGACCAAGTTTGGCATAAGTGTTTACTTGCCAAACTCACCTCGTTTGGGTTAAATGATACGCTCATCAACTGGGTTTCTAGTTTCCTTGATAAAAGACGAATACGTGTCGTAGTTGATGGCTTTTTTCAAAAGAAGTTAGCATTAACGCGGGCGTACCACAGGGATCCGTTATAGCGCCTACACTTTTTCTGCTGTACATAAACGACCTTATTTCTTCAACAACTAACCCCATCCATTGCTTTGCTGACGATAGCATTCTTCACTGTAGTTCATCTCAGTCTACTCATAGTGATAATCCACCTTCTATGTCAAATCAAGAAATTAAAGCTGAAATGGCAAATTCAATCAACAAAGACATTCAACGTATTCTCGAATGGGGAAGCAATAATCTAGTTAAATTTAATGCTAACAAAACTCAGTGTTGCCTTATGTCCGCCAAAAAAGATCGATCATTTCCTGTTGTAAGTATGAATGGCTCAGTTCTTAAGTTTTCAGACTCTATTACTCTGTTGGATATGACTGTATCTTCAAATCTCTCATGGGTTGACCATCTTCTATCAGCTACAAAACAGCTGCTCGTAAAATAGGCTTTTTGTACAGATCTAAGCAGTAGTTTACCTCTCGACAACTCCTTCTGCTGTATAAGGCCCAAATTCGGCCTCATCTGGAATATAATTCTCACCTTTGGGTTAGTGCTCCCCAATACGCTCTCGATATCGTTGATCGTATTCAAAAGAGAGCGATTAGGCTTATAAATGACCCGTCCTTAACTTCTCACATACAGTCCCTTGAGCATAGAAGCATGGTTTCAGTTCTTTCTTTGTATTATCGTTATTACAACGGCTATTGTGCTTTTGAATAATTACATTCTTTGATACCATCTCCGGCTATCTTTGCGAGAAACACTCGGTTCGCTCATTCACATCATCAGTATGCAGTACAAATCTCCACTTGTCGTACCAAACGGGCGCAATCCACATTTTTCTACACGGCTTCTAAACTCTGGAATGATCTCCCTAGTTCCTGTTTTCCTCTCACTTATGATATGAGAAAATTTAAGGTAGCTGTTCATAGGCATCTATTGGCAATTCATTATCTCTATCCATCCTCCTAAGTGTTCCTGAGTGCTTTAGCACGATAGGCCTTATTTAGCCTGTTCAGGTCCACAGTCATAAAAAAAAAATCTTTTCTATCGTGGTAACAATGGCGATTTGACAAACGTTTATTACAATAATAAAATTTTCGCGGTCGGCTACCTACAGTATGAGGAATTGCAAGAACTACAGAAGAATAAGTTTGCTCAGTGTACCTGGTAAAGTATTTGGAAGAGTACGAGAAACTACACAAAATAAGATTTGGGATAAACAGTGTTTAAGTGTAAAATAGAAGCTTTACTGTGCGTTTGTACATCTGGAGAAAACATGACAAGAGTGAATAGGGAGAAGCTGTGGGAGATATTAAATGAACATGGCGTAAGTAAAGGTCTAATAAAAGGAATAAAGGCAGTATATAACGGTAGCCGGACATGTGTTAGGGTGAGAGGAGGTGTCTGTGAATACTTTAACATTGAGCAAGGAGTGCGATAAGGCTATGTGAAGTCACCGTGGTTGTTCAATGTATACATGGATAAATGTGTTAGGCAAGCATGTACCGATACAAATGGTGAAATGATTGGTGACGTAAACGTACGAGCTTGGGTGTATGCAGATGACACATCCCTATTAAGTGAGTACGGATGAGCTGAGGAAGTTTGGTATAGCCTGTGAGAGCGTGGACATAAAGGTAAATGTGAACAAAACGAAGATTGTAGTATTCAATTGGGAAGGTGAAAAGGAGAGTAGAGTATTAACGCTGCAAGATGAAATTGTGGAATAAGTGGACGAGTTGGTATATCTGGGTAGTGTTCACTGAGAATGGTACAATGGAAGAAAAGTGATTGGAAGTATGTGGACGATAATGAGAAACGAAAGCGTTAGCCTAGCAGCGAAACGAGCAATCTATAATGGCGTGCTTGTCCCGTCAGTACTGTATGGAAATGAGACTTGGGTATGTCAAAAAAAAAGCATAAAAGAAAAATAAATAGCGTGAGTATGAGATTCCGAAGAAGCACATGTGGTAAAACGCGAAGGGATAAGATGGAAGAATGAGCGTATAATGAAGGAGTGTGGCGAGGAAAAGACGATGACAGATAGGTATAAAAGTAGTACACTACGTTGGTTTGGCCGCATTAAGAGAATGAACAACACAAGATTAACGAGGCAAATATATGTGGGTGAAGTTAGAGGTAAGATCGGGCCTGGTAGCCCGCGTAAAACTTGGCAGAAGTAGAATGTATGATGAAAGAAAAGAGGATAAGGAGTTTTAAAAATAAAAGGGCATGTCAGAGACAATGTATTAATCTTGCAGAAGCTAGGGAAGTATGCAGAGATAGAAAAGCACGGAGAAAAATTGACAATGAAAAATAAAGACAGGGCTTGTTCCGCCTACCCCGCAAGAGAATGGCGTGAAGGTTATGTAACGTAATGTAATACTTTTTAAACCTAAGCTAAATATTTGGTAAGATTTCATGTGGTAACATTACAAACAAGAGGGTACACCATAAGGATTACCAATAATCACCAATTTATTCGTGTAAATCACACTTTGTGATATCAAGTAGAAAAAACCGAAAACTCAAACTCATCATGGAGATTGATAACTAACAATGCCTTCTATCTGTCATCTAAGTCTTATTTTTTGTTAGCTTCAAAGAATTATAAAAGCTAATACAGACAGCTAATGTGAAATTCAATATAAATACTGAATTCATTATTTTTTTGGCGTTGAATTTGGTGATCACTCTCGAAAATTAAGGAGTGTATGAAATTTGGTTTATGTAATATGAGGTCAAACAAACAGAAAAATCATGTATTTATACCCATCTCTAGCGCAGCATGTACGATAAATCACTCAAATCAAATCTACATCCTTATATGATTAAGCTCTCCTTACTTTGTTAATGAGCTTATCTATAAAACCAGATTATTCCTATGCTGCCTGTAACAACTTCCTATATCAAGGAATAATTAATCAGAAATGTGTTTACCAATGTGACTAGTATAGTGTGTAAGAGTAGGTAAATAGGCTAAATTTAGATATGCAAGCTTACTACCAATCATGTGTATCTTCTGTTTTTTTATCGTCAGAGACTTTTTGAAGAAACGAAAGGAATCAGCAAAATTACTTCAAATCATGAAGTAATTCTCCCATTTTTTGCAATTAGTCAAATTTAGTTTTTAATATTTAATTATTTTTAGATGTGGAGATATTGGTTTAATCGGCTTAGCCGTAATGGGCCAAAATTTAATTTTGAACATGGCTGATCATGGTTTTACGGTTGTAGCATACAACAGAACTGTTGAAAAAGTCCACCATTTCTTAAATAACGAAGCAAAAGGAAAATCTATACTCGGTGCTGAATCTGTACCAGATTTATGTTCAAAATTAAAATCTCCTAGACGTGTTATGCTTTTGGTAAAAGCTGGAGATGCAGTTGACAACTTTATCAAACAATTATTACCCCATTTAGAAAAGGGAGATATAATCATTGATGGTGGTAATTCCGAATACACTGATACTAGACGTCGTTGTGCAGAGCTCAAAGAAAAAGGTATAAGATATGTAGGATCTGGTGTTTCTGGTGGTGAAGATGGTGCAAGATATGGTCCCAGTTTAATGCCAGGTGGTGACGGGGAAGCTTGGCCATATATAAAACCAATTTTTCAAGCAATTGCTGCTAAAACTGATGGACAGCCTTGTTGTGATTGGGTTGGTGACGATGGAGCTGGACATTATGTCAAAATGGTTCATAATGGCATCGAATATGGAGATATGCAGCTCATTTGTGAAATTTATCATCTTATGTCTGCAGTTGGTTTAACACAAGATGAAATGGGTGACATTTTTGAACATTGGAACAAGGGTGAATTGGATAGTTTCCTTATCGAAATTACACGAGATATCTTGCGATTTAAAGATACTGATGGTAAATTTATTCGTTGTAAAAATTTTAAGCAAATATTTGTCATTTACAGGTAAATTTCTTCTACCGAAAATACGAGATGCTGCTGGACAAAAGGGAACAGGAAAATGGACAGCGATTTCTGCTTTGAATTACAGTGTCCCAGTTACACTAATCGGTGAAGCTGTATTCAGCCGTTGCTTATCTGCACTCATCAATGAGCGACAAATTGCAAGTCGATTATTACCAGGGCCTTCAGCAAGTTTTAGCGGAGATAAGTGCAAATTTATAGATGAGCTTAAACAAGCTTTGTACGCCAGTAAAATAGTATCGTACACTCAAGGTTTTATGTTACTCGTGAAGCTGCTAAAGAGTATAATTGGAAATTGGATTACGGTTCAATAGCCTTAATGTGGCGTGGGGGTTGTATTATTCGCTCAGTTTTTCTTGGACAAATTAAAAAAGCATTTGACAGCGATCCCAATTTAAGCTCACTACTTTTAGCACCTTTCTTTTCAAATGCAATCAAAACTTCACAAAATGGATGGAGAAATGTGATTATTACAGCCGTAAAATTAGGTAAGTATTCTCATTTTGTAAAGTAGTTTCACAAATTTTTTTCTAGGTGTTCCAACACCAGCCTTGTCAACAGCTATAGCATTTTACGATGGGTACCGATCTGAACGCCTTCCAGCTAATCTTCTTCAAGCTCAGCGAGATTATTTCGGTGCACACACTTATGAATTACTGGGGAAAGAGGGAAAATTCGTTCACACTAATTGGACAGGTCATGGTGGAAATGTATCTGCATCCACGTACGATGCTTAGCTTTTGATTTATAAAACTTATAAAGCATTTACAAAACTAACTTTTTATATTATTTTTGTAATTTGTTGTAAGTATGAGGTAAGGTGCGTTAGGCATATTTAATAAAATTATAAATATCAAGTGTTTACTGGTTATAACTATAGCTCGTTACTGTCTAGATTAAAAATGTGTTTTTGAGTTTGTTCTTATGGATATTTAAACGGAAATTGTCGAAGAACCAAATTTTTTATCAGTTTTCATCATTGTACCTTCCAACCTACATGTACATATGTAGGGGAGGGTGGGGGAATAAGAAACACTTGGGGGAATAAGAAACAGAAAAAAATCGTCAAAAGAGTTGGTTTTAAATATACAGCTCTGTTATTTTTTTCTAGTATATATCCCACTAAAAAGATAGACGTTGGAGAGCAGCAATTCATTCTTATCAAATATATATTGTAAAGCCGTATTTGTTTCTTATTACCCCATTAATATGTCTCTTGTTTCCCCATTGGGGGTAATAAGAAACGGACACGTTACTTCTCATATATCAACAGTCTAAATTTCATCGGGGTAGTTAGAATCACCATTGAAGTGTTTTTTCAGATTTTTATTTTTAATTTTTACCTTTTTACAATAGTGATAAAAATGGAGGGAACAAAAGTCATGTTTAAAGTTGTCAAGCGAATTTATTAGACATAAAAAAAATTAACATTCTGTTACTAAACATCATTTGTGATAATACTATGATGTATTTAACATCATTTTTGACATAACAACATTACGAGAACAAATATTTCTTTTTCATTAAAGAATAGGCTTTTTTAATTTCGATATAATCACCCCTTGTTAGAGTGAAGGGTCCACTGCCTTTTAACTGAATAGAGCCGTAGAATACGTAATCTTTTTTTACCACTTGTTTGTCCTCGTGAGGCGGCCAATCAAATGTTTCAAAATTCTCTTTCAGAAACTTAACTACACAGTGTCTTCGGCTATGGAAATTATTCGACCCAGATACCAACTGACGTCATAATAAACGGCAAAGTATTTTTCAACTTCTAAAGTGAGTTGGTTTGATGACTCATCGGGATCACTAAGTCCCTGATGGTCATGGAGATTGCTCAAGGTACAGTCATCCATATCATTCCAGTCATCTGAAGCATCATCGGATTCCAACAATTTTGGGTCAAGCTCGTCCTCTGGTGTTGATAATTCTTCGGGAACTGCCCTTTTTTTGGCTATGACTTTCTTTTTGCAGTTATTCTCCTTTGTTTTCTTTTTGTACCTTCACTTCTTATCTTCCTTTGCCTTTGTTTTTGTGGAAATCTTGGCCTTCTTTGCTTCTACTTCGTCTTTCAGGCGCTGTGCAACTATTTCAGATGTCAGAATTGCCCCGACACCTTGCGACACTTTCTTTCGTTTTCCCGGAAGTGTCGAGGTTTTTGCAACTTCGGAAACAGTTTTAGAAAGTTTTTTCGTGATAAAGAATTCAAACCTGGACTTGCCTGTTTCTTTCCTCTCTTTAGAGAAGCACTTGCCGCTTGTTTTTCCGTTTCCTGGTCTTTCAAATGAGCTTCTTCAGCTGCAGTAAGCCTATGACTAGGATCAGGAACATCTTCGGAAATTATTGGAGATGAAGAAGCTGAGGAGAATGTGAGGACTGTCTTTGGGTTGAATGGTTAGACTCATCATTAGTTTCATTGTTCCTGAATCTTTCTAGTTTGATTGGATCAAAAGCTATCTCTGGAAATCTATTAATGTTTATGGGAAACAGTCCTGTTGATTCAAAACCTGTCCTCAGGTTCCTGGACTTGAAGGACTCCTCCCACAGAGTACCAATAAGTTCAGCAAATTGCGCTTTTGTAACAATTTCCCAAGAAACTTTCTGTTATGCTCAATAAGAAGCTGATTCCAATATGTTTTCATAGTCTTGAAAACTGTCTTGTCAAGAGGCTGAATGAAATGACTGACGTTTGGTGGAAATTTAACGAGCACGACGTCATTTTCTCGTGCAAGTTTCACTAGATTGTAACTAATACGAAAGATGACTCCATCAAAAAATAAGAAAACCTTCTTTCGTCTTTGTTCTTTGGGAGGAATGAATGGCAGAAACAATTCTGTAAACCACTTGACAAATAAATTTCCATCCATCCAACCTTTTTCCTGAACTGCATAGCAAGTACCAGGGTATTCATGTTGTGGGCTCCATGTGGACCACATCTGTTTTCCAGTGAAAATAATGAAGGGCGGAAGTTTTGTCCCATCAGCTGCCCAGCGGCTAATACTGTTGTGTTAGTTTTCCCTGTTTCCGCAATGTTTCTTGAAATTCTTTTTACCCCCTTTTCTGCCACGATTTTCATATCCTTCGGATCGTGAGAAAACGAAGTTTCATCACAGTTAAATAGGAGGCCACCATCTTTAAGGCCAATGCCCATGTCTTCGTACATTTTGGGAATATCGTCATAAAAACGTTTTATAATGAAAGGATCAGTTCCCCTAACTCTTTGTGAGCTGAGAGCTTCACCTTTTCTGAGCCAGGAAGCCGCGAAACCAATCTTCACCGGGACCTTTCCCATCTTTCCATCTCGTCACTATTTTCTCTTGTTCAATAAACTCTGACACAAGTGTTAATGTTTCTTTCCTAGTTAAGCCTTCATCATGCAGCGCGCACACTCTTAGGTATTGAGCAATGTCTTCTTCATCTTTATCACTAAGTTCAGGCTTTCGTCCCCCACCCACTTTCAAATCACCCGTTTTTTTTATATTGTTTACTAAGCGTCCCAAATGGCACTTCATAACGTTCTGCCGCGACACGTAATGTTAAGCCTCTGCGAACAGCAGACACCACCTCTGCCATATGTTCGGGGTCATAAGTAACCCTAATTCCTTTCTTCTCGTACTTTCTGGGCATTTTCACGGACTTGGATCAATCTGCAACAAAAGAAACTATATGTTTCTTATTTCCCACTGATCTAAACTATTGGGGTAATAAGAAACATATCTTTTCTAGCGTTTGTGTTTGTGACAAGAAAAATTGGAAAAAACACATTAAAGGTCTTTCAATCGTCTACAAGCACAAGTTACCGAAACTCACAAATAAAAATATTTCCTAGGACAAAAAAAAATATTTTATCTGAAATGCACTACTTTGATCTGGTAAAGTTTTAGGAAGACTTACTTTGTCTGTCAAGAAATCAAGAAAAATGAGCAGCAAAACCCAAATCCTTTTTGTCTCTTATAGTAGAAAGGTCTAAGTATATTATAATTTTTTTTCAGATTTTTTTCCACGGAAACAAAAATATTACAAAAAAAATCTCTTATTACCCTGTTTCTTATTCCCCCGCCCTTCCCTAGGTATAGAAGATTTCGCAATCTACTTTTTTTCACTAACGCTAAATCGACTTATTACATCATTTTAAAATATTTCGTCAAGATTGACCATGATGTTTATGTGTGTGGTCTGTGTATCCAAAAGAACTCCAGTACCATAACACATAAGTGCTTGAAATGTTGTATTTAAGCTTCATTTCATTTTTCCTGGAGCTAGATATAGATCTTAAACTTGATTAATTATGTTCTATGCAATTTTTTGATACGAGGCGTAATTTGGCGCTAAGAAAATTCCCAAGGTGGAATTTAAGTGCTTGTTCAATATCTGAACAAACGATGATTTTTATAAGAAAATGTGAAGACATATTTTTTAAAGATAATTTAGTTTCACATAACTTTTCTTTATAAAGTATTTTAATATAAAGCCAATTATGCATTAAAAATTAAATAAGATTGAAAATGTTTAAACTGTATTATCAATATTGTAAGCCACTTTGCTTACAATAATTAAAATGGTTTATTTTAATTTGCCTCGGCCTAGCTCAAATCGGGTCGTGTCTTAACAAGACGGGGGTGGTTCGTATTTTGGTGCTTAACACTGTACACTTTGAATAATTACAATAAAATGTTTTAAACGTATATTACCTTTTTTTCTATAAAACTAAATAATCAGATACTAAACTAAGTGAATTAAATTAACAAGAAAAATTTTATATCACGTTAACCTGGTAGCGCCCGTTTTGGTTGATCCCCCGTGGACGCTAGTGGTGGAATTATTGGCTCCTGAGACGTTTCTGTGGAAACATAAATTATTGTGGTTCAATTGCTAGTCTGTTATGACAAAAAAATCCTGATAATGACGATTTTTTTTTAATTTATTACGAAGCTTAGGCCGGCCCTGTAAACGGTGGCGTGGTATTTATCAGGTGGCGTTTTGTAATATTCTCCGTATTACATAAGCAGAGGACAACGATCGCGCTGGTGTTTGTAAGCAAGTCAAAGAGAAAAATCAATAATTTAAAGTAACCTTGGTGCGCATGACTGTTCTTATATGTGATTTGGCTTTCAGACTGAATAGATGAGAATTCAGTACTTGGAATTTTTCACAAAGGACAAGTTAATATTTATACCTTTCTGAATGCAAATTGTTCCTACACGTTTGATTATTTACTGTAACTGATCAGGATGGTCTCAGGATTTCTTAATTAATTGAGAACGTATTTACATTGATTAACACATAACATTTAATTATGCTCGGCAATAAGACGCATTCATTCTTTATTATTAGAAAACGTCTGTTATTGTTAAACGCGTATAACTTTCTTATAAGCGAAACTTATTCTACCTATTAAATACAGGGAAGACGGAGTTATCACGAACTAGTCGACGTTAGTTATTATTAAAAATTGCTTCTATTATTAATTGTTGTACACGAATTAATCTGGGGCGGGTTTACACGATCTTTTAGGACTGCGTGAACTAAATTCAACAATTCTATGAATTGTTTCAGACGGAATGCAGGTATCTCAAGTACACGATTATTCTCGGGGTTAAAATGAGAAAATTTACACGTATAATGTCCGTAATTTATTATGATGCTGGTAAATTAGTCAGGCCTTCGGGAACGAAATAGTGGATAGTTTTTCGTTGCGTGAAAATATACTCGCGATACAGGAATGTTTATCTTACCGGATTTATTAAGAAATATTAGAAGAATATCTAACAAATTGTAGTCGGTTCGCGAGACGCTGGATCCCGTTTGATGCAATTTATTACGTAAACGCACCACGGGTTCGTCTTTATTTAACTGGAGGATGACGCGGGTGATCTCCAAGAATACGGCTTCTGGTATTGAGATTATCTCCAGGTCTTAGCGTCGCTTGTTTGTATTGCTAATTTTTTCAGGATCTGGTAGGTGTATTGTAGGTGTAATATATGTTTAATGGAGAGCCCTTTATAAGATTCTGGGTCCAGCCCGTCGACTGCTGTATAAAGGGATCTCTCGGGGAGCGGTAGAATTAGAGTGAATACCCTTCTTGCCGCTGGAGTAAATGGAAGTAGACTTCAAGGCGTTAGAGCCCGCAGTAGCAACGTCCTGGTTTGTGTGTATGTTTGCAGCAGGTGACTTCAGGCTTTACAGCGTGTCGTGTACTTCTGGTGTGTGTACTGGAACGGTGAGATAACTTCCGGGCTCTGCAGCCCGTCGTTTCTCTGGGTGTATGGTGTAATGTTTGGGAAAAGTAGTGCAATAAAACTTACATGCCGTTAACCTTAGCGTATCTCAACCAGCAGCTTGATTGTATGACGCTGATTTACCAGTGACGGCGGCGAAGTAACGCGACTAAAGATACACGACGGTTCAGGATGAACGGATGCGGCAATCGACAGGTCGGCGGCGTATACAACGAAACTAAGTACGGCAGGCGTGCGCGGTCTGGATATCGGTTCTAGATTCTAGATTCTAGATGCTAGAGACTCGAGAGTAGCGACTAGAGAGAGGAGAGCGGAGTGTAGAGAGTTTCTTCCGGAAGCGCCGCGGTCTTTATAGATAATTTGCGGTGGGTGGGACCGGCTTCTATGCAGGGGTCCTCTGGCTGTGATTGGCTGAGGGTTCCCTGACGTAAGAGCATTTGATGCGTTTTCATATCTACGTCGGAGGGGATTAAAATTAATTATATGTGATGCAATATCGCGCAATCTTTTGCAATTGGTTTTAATATTATGCAACTTTATCTAACTTGATTACTGTAGGGTAATTAAAAAAAAAATTAATTACGAAAATTTTAGTAAAGTTAAGCTAGATCTTTACAATATTTTTATAGAAGCGCATGACTTTCGAATTTTTATTTTCAAATTAGCATCTAGATCTCTATTAACCTCTAACATGAAATTTTAAACGTCCATCTGACATAGATTATTGATTTTGTTTTTACAATAATTTACAAGAAACAAGCTGCTCGACCTTCACATTATTTACTTTGGTTGGAGTAAAGGTGTTGGAAACGATTCTTTTTTTATAAAAAGATTTTTCAAGTGTGCAGGATATTCCCACTTAGCCTCTGAATGCAAGAATGTTTCTCAGGTATGTCTACTCTGTGCAGAAGCTCATTTCTGGAAACATATACGGCATCTGAATGTAAGTTTGCAAATTGTATTAGATACGATAACTCCAGTAAGGCAAACCGCTCACCATCTTATATTTAAGCGTGTATAATATTAGAAACAAGAAATTGCGAAATTGAGGTATTTTTGAACAAAATTCAATACCCAGAATTTGTTTTCCCGAATATTGATGTAATAATTAAAAAAAAAGGAAAAGGCCACGTATTTCATTTCCTCTCCAAGGGGGAAGGCCGACTGCTCGAGCTTTCCGAGCTCCTTCAGCCACAATCATGCATTCACAGTATACATATATACATTACGTAGGGTCGTATGTTAAGACGGTTTTACCTTGGGACAGTTTCACTGGAAATGCAACCACTCTAGCGGCAACTCTCAAAATTACATGTTATCTTGGCAACACTATTCTTTGGTTGCCCACCGCTGTAATTTGGTTTGTCACTGTTCGGGGCGTCAAGCGACAGATTTATCATTTTCGCGCCTTGAAATTAAAAATTTGCTGTAACTTCCAGTTCGTATACAAACAAGGTAAGCATAATGTATTCACATTAGCCCATGAAGTACTGTCATGGTATTGTTTAAGCAAGCAGTCCTTGCAAAAAAATTCTGAAAAATAGTTTATTTTTTGGTTAGAAAATTCGTTCTGTCAAAAGTGTGCCAGGCTGCACCTTAGGACACTGCCTTAAAGTACAACCAATAACTTAATGTACAATTTCGCTATTGTTACAGATGGACAGAAGTGCCACAGGGAAAAAGAGGACTAAACCAGTAGCAGAAATTGTTCAGGCAGCTGTTAAGGATGTTATCACAAACCAACAGTCTGCACTCTTACCAGGCACATAAAAAAATACAAGTTATCTGGTCAAACGGATTTCAAATACAAAGTCAACAATGCGTAACAAAAGGTCTTCAGCACTAAGTAAGAAGAACAACTTCTCGCATATATTTTAAAGGCTGCACGAACTTTGGTGTAACGGTAGACGAAATGAAGATATTAGCTTTCCAGTATGCCGAAGCAAACAACGTGAAATATCCAGAAAAATGGAAAGAACCTGGATACGCAGGGAGACAGTGATACGGAACTTTTCGTAATTCATATAAAAATAGAATATCTCTTTCTTCCCGGAGTCTACTAGCCTAGGTCGAATGGCATGTTTCAACAAACCAAATGTTGAAATATTTTTTGGGAAGCTCCAAGAAATTTATTAAAGGTACTCTCTTCAACTTCAAAACGTGTGGAACCTTGACGAAACGAGTTGTTCTACAATTCACAAGCCGTCGCGTGTGATAGGTGATATAAAGACTAAACAATTTGGAGCAGCTACTTCAGGAGAACGTGGAATTAATGTTACAGTGGTAGCCAGCGTTAATGCTGCTGGAACATTTATTCCCCCCAGCCATCATATTTCCTCGTGTTCATTACAAAGAATACATGATTAACAATGCACCACCCGGTACTCTTGGTATTGCAACTTCTCATGATTGGTCCAATGCAAAACTATTTGTGAAATACCTGAACACTTCATCTCCGTGGCAATGAAATGTTGCTCATTTTGGACAATCACGAAAGTCACCTTGCATTAGAAGCGGTAAATTGCTAGATGAAAGTGAAGAGAGGTGAAAGAACATAGAACAATCAGCAGAGACACCTTCGAGAAGCAGTGGATTGAAACCATCTACAGCTGTAACTCCAGAACAAATTCGTCCATTTCCCAGAATACCACCTAAATCTTGTGGTAGAGGATGAAACGCTGGGAGGTGTATGATTCCCACAGATGCGCCAGAGAATTGAGGAGAAAAAGAGTAAGAAAAGCAAGTTATGCCCCAAAAAAAAGCTGCTCAGAGAGCTGTAAAATATTCAGCGTCCTCCTCTGATAAAGAATTACCTGAGCTTGGTGATAGCTCAGGAGGGAGTCGATTCTGTTCTAGTTCTGAAGGTTAAGATTCCTCCAATTTCTTTCCATCTAACGAAGAGCTGATTTACTCCAAAGGCAGTTGGGTTCTAGTTAGATTTCAAATCGACGGTAAAATTAAAGGAGGCGTTTACCACACTGGATTAGTAGTAGAACAAGACAATACCGAACTAGATGTGATCATAAAATTTCTTGGAAAGCAAAGAACCCATTTTCTATTCCCCAGCCTCGACGACATCAGCAGTGTTAATCTGTGCAATATAGTGAAAGTATTGTCTACTCCAATAGTGTCCAACGTAAAACCACAGGTTGTACCATGGGACAAAAATCACCAACTGGTTAAACAATTAGCAGGTATCTACGCATTAGTGATAGAAAAACGGATTGTTAGCTAACAGCTGCCCATTGTTATAGTCTCCGCAGAGCTAAAAGGTTTTCGTATTTGAACGAAAGATGTCTGTACAATAATTAGAAAAATAAAAAATGTCCCAAGGTACAAGCCTTTACCCTATATATGCATGGTGGGATTATGGATGGGTGTGGTCAGCATAGGATCGCAAGGAACGGAGTTAGGGTTCTGAGGGGGAAAATACTACCCCAGCATTCGCCTAAGTAGTCGCACATGAAATTAAAAGAACTATGCAACCTCTTATATGAAGTTCATTATGAAAATAGGCAACATTGTAAACGCAAAAGCAATAATCTATGTTAAACAGACGTTTAAAACTTCATGACAGCCACAGGTTAATAGACATCTAGATGCTAACTTAAAAGAAACGAAATAATTTTAATTTCAATTTTTTTATGATAACTATGCAACCTCTTTTAATACGTTCATAACGAAAACAGACAACATTGTAAAAATAAGAACAATAACCTATGTCAGAATGACGTTTAAAACTTCATGTCAGATAGATACATAAATACATGTTAACGTAAAAAAAAGACAAATTCCTAAGCAGCCCGCTTCTATAAAAATATCGATAATACAGCTTAGCATTTTCAATCATATTTATTTAATTTTTACATTTATTACGCTTTACATTGAAAAACTGTATAAAGAAAATTTATGTAAAATTAAACTTTCTTTAAAAATAACATTAATAATAATGTTTATATATTCCAGCAGACTCACGTCTATAATGGAACTTAACCTAACAACAGAACTAATTATACATTTAGTTCTTATTTTAATATACTTAATATAAGGGAGCACGTTATACGCTAAAATTTTCATTTAAGGATAGCACTTTATAGTACTTAAATTCAAAAGTTATCAAAAAATATATCAATAGAAACCTGGTGAAAGACACAAAAGCAATGCGTGGAGCGGAGTGTGGATCGGGCCACTTTTTGTTTGTATCGAGAGTGTGTTTAGGGCGAAAGTGGGTCTGGAGAAGGAAAGCAAACCTAGCGCGAACGTCCAGAATTAGGGTGGACAAACTAGTGGATAATAGTGCGTGAATGAAATACGCAGATGCTGTGAGTAAAGAGTTGAATGTGAATGAAACAGTGTGGAACGAACAAATAAAAGACACTGACGTTGAAAGTGTATGGGTAAGCTTGAAAAATTCTGTTGTCAATGGTGCCTTGCGAATATGTGGAAGAGTGATTGTAGGTAGACAGAAAATATGTGCTTGGTGGAATGAGTCGGTAAAAAAGGCAGTAAGTAAGAAAAAAGATGCGCACATGGCTATGATTGCTGCGAACAGTGAGACTGAGAAGAAGCGATTGTATGAGGTGTACAGATTAAGAAACAAAGAAGCGAAGGAGACAGTGAGAATAAGTAAAGAGGAAGTGATGGCTGTGGAAGGAGAGAAAATGCAGAATGATTTTGAGGAAACAAAAACTCTTCTGGAAATGGGTCAAAATACAAAACGTGGCCCAAAACAGGAACGCTGCAGGAGTGATGAATACTAGAAACGAAATAGTATGGGACGATTGTGAAGTGAGGAAATGCTGGCAAGAATATTTCGGAAAGTTGTACAGTAGTGAGGAAAGTAAGACTCAAGGGTTAAATAAGGAGAATATAGAAGAAATGATGAATGAAACTGAGAGGGATATTGGAATAAATGAGGTTAGAAAACGGTAGGAAGGTTGAAAAACGGCAAGGGAGCAGGCGTAGATGAAATCACTGGTGAAATACTCAAGTATGGTGGTGCAAAGCTAATACGAAGATTGCGTGAATTATTCAATATATGCCTTATGTGTGGAAAAGTGCCGAGTGATTGGAAGAGCGCGATTATTGTACCATTGTATAAGGGTAAGGAGAACAACAGTGACTGTAAGAACTACAGAGGAATAAGCATGCTCAGCGTACCTGGTAAAGTATTTGGAAGAATACTGATTGATAGAGTACGAGACACAAACTGAGATGTGGGATGTGCAAGGTGGCTTCATGCCAGGGAGAGGATGTGTCGATCAGACGGTTGCTCTCCAGCAGGTGATCGAAAAGTGTTCAAAGGTAAAAAGGAAGTTGTACTGTGCGTTTGTAGATCTGGAGAAAGCATATGACAGAGTGAATAGAGAGAAGCTGTGGGAAATATTAAATGAATATGGCGTAAATAAAGGTCTAATAAATGGAATAAGGGCAGTATACAACGGTAGTCGGGCATGTGTTAGGGTGAGAGGAGGTGTGAGTGAATACTTTAATATTGAGCAAGTAGTGAGACAAGGCTGTGTGATGTCACCGTGGTTGTTCAATGTATACATGGATAAATGTCTTAGACAAGCATGTACCGATACAAATGGTGTAATGGTTGGTGACGTAAATGTACGACTTCTGGTGTATGCAGATGACACAGTCTTATTAAGTGACAGTGCGGATGAGCTGCAAACCGCTCTGAGGAAGTTTGATACAGTCTGAGAGCATGGACCTAAAGTTTAACGTGAACAAAACTAAGATTGTGAGAGTAGAGTATTTACTCTGCAAGATGAAATTGTGAGCAAGGGGATGAGCTGGTATATCTGGGTAGAATGTTTACTGCAGATGGTACAATGAAGGGCGAGGTTGGACGAAGGGTCAATGCTGGAAGGAAAGTGATTGGAAGTATGTGGACGATAATGAGAATTGAAAGCATAAGCCTAGCTGCAAAACGAGCAATCTATAATGGCGTATTCGTCCCGTCAGTACTGTATGGAATTGAGACATGGGTATGTCAAAAAAGCACGAAAGAAAATAAATGCCGTGGGTATGAGATTCTGAGAAGCGCATGTGGTAAAACGAGAAGGGACAAGATAAAAATGAATGCATAATGACGGAGTGTGGTGAGGAAAAGACGATGATGGATAGATATAAAGTTGTACATTACGTTGGTTTGGTCACATTGAGAGAATGAACAACGCAAGATTAACGAAACAAATATATGTGGGTGAGGTTAGGGAAAGGCCTGGTAGGCCGCGTAAAACTTGGCTGAATGTAGTAGAATCTATGATAAAGGAAAGAAAGATAAGGAGTTTTAAAAACAAAAGGGCATGTCAGAGACTATGTATGAATCTTGCGGAAGCTAGGGAGGTAGGAAAGCATGGAGAAAGATTGTGAATAAAAAATAAATAAGAGGCAGGGATTGTTTTGCCTACCCCGCAAGGGAATGGCGTGAAGGTTAAGTTAAGTTAAGTTACCTACCATGGTTAGAAATATAATTCACTAACCTTAAACAAGTTATGTAAGGATTGTTAAAATGATGAAAGGTGTTTGGAATAGTATAGGTAAGTACTGTACTATTACGGCTACTAAGGCGTGGACAAAGAAATTCTAGTCTATTTAGTACTGAAGGACAAGTAGTACCAAGTATCAATTTTTGTATGAAACTCAAGCAGGAATAATTTCTACGTGCTCGCAGTGAGGTTCTCTTACTGCACGAAAAAGATCATCCGAGTCACAATTTTAACATGGGTAAAAACCATATAACTTAAGATGTATGTATTTACAAAATATTCTTAGTATGCTTTCCAAGCATCTAACATGTGTTTGCTGACTTGGCATCTGTACTATGCAACAATATTCTAACTTACTTCTAACTAAGGTATAAAATAAAAGTCTAATGCAGCATGTGTCACTAAATTCACGTGTATGTCACATTATAAAACCTAACAGTCTTAAAAGCGTTGTTAACAACATACTCAATATGTGGAACAAATGTTAGCTTGGAATCAAAAACTGTACCGAGACCTTTAAATTTAAAACAACGATCCAGAGTATTCTTATTAATTCTCCTTAGAATTTTTGCCTCTAAATTACGCCGCCAGACGTCACTTATCTTCTGATGAAAGAACGTATAAGATTGAGTGTTAGTATATATGATCGTACCTTACTGCTACCTTGACCAGACGGTCATTTTTCAGGTATTAGGTAATCAAGGTGCGTAAAAATGTACTTATCATTATTGACAGCTGATTTACGTATATTACAATTCTTAAAAATCTCATCTTCAGACATTTGTCGACAGTATTACTTTACAGACTTTAAAGCTCTCCAAAAAGTTATTAATCTAATTTAAGTCTGAAGCTCCATTATACATATATACACATATATATATATATATATATATATATATATATATATATATATATACGGTGAATCTTAACTAATCAAAATTAGAAGTACTAGAACTCATCATTCTAAGCAAAATTCATGTACAGGTCCAAATGTTCGTTTGAGATACAGTGTCAAAGTTGAAATCGCTTTTCTTCAATATCTTTCGACTGTTTCGAAATAATTTCATGAAATTTCTATACGTGGTTTTGAGATGACAATACAATTTGTGTCAATTTAGTTGTGGCTTTGAGGGCGCCAGCGACAACCATTTCGACGTTTAAATCGTTGCAATTTTTTGTACACTGAATTTGGACTAGAAAAATCGATTCTCTATCTTTTCTCCTAAAAAGGTATATTTTAGTGATGTCGCTAGGCAATTTGGGAAAAACGCATTTAAAGCGCATTTATTTATTTAAAACTAACTTTTGTAAACTAAAATATCAACATTAAAAAGAAAGAAATGAAATTTAATATTAAAAGTAAACATTTTTGATAAATGTTCAAACAACTGTCCCAGACGACGAAATTATTTCGAAACAGTCGAAAGACGATTTCTTTTTCAACTTTGACATGTATCTAAGAAAGCATTTGACCCATTATGAACTTTTTGCTTGCTAGAATGATGGGTTCTGGACTTTAATTGGTGGATTAGATAAGATTACGATGTTGTATATATATATATATATATATATATAATATATATATATAATATAAATTAGAATGACAAACTGAAATTTTTTTAATTTAAAAGTCATAAACATAGTCTATTGAAAATTTACCCAATAAAGTTTAAAGTTTATAAATGATCACATTTTTTCAAAAGTACATTATTATTAGTCAACTGGAAAACAAAACTCGATAACAATCTGTCATTTATTCGTTTGTGTTCTAATAATGACAAAGTGGATTGTAGTAAATTAAGTGTAATTTAAATTTAAAATGCCTTTTCAATTTTCTAACGAAAGTATGCTGACATCATTTACATTTATGGATTTTGATGAAATGCGACATGCCGTTAAATATGAACGAAATATTTCAACAGGAATTCCAAATCACCAAACACTTTTCTTCTGTGTTTCAACACGTTCGAACTCATGGTTCATTTCCATCAGTATTCAATAAGATCTGTTTTTTCAGTTGACTAATAATATTACTTTTGAAAAATATGTGATCATTTATAAACTTTAAAACTTTGCATCTGTAACTATTGAATCAGATCCATGTTTATGGGACTTTTTTTACTTAAATTGACATTAAATACCATTTCAGTTTGTACAGTTTCAAGACTATATATATATATATATATATATATATATATATATATATATATATATATATATATATATATATATATATATATATGTATATATATATATATATATATATATACGGTGGTTTTGAGATGACAAATACAAATTTGTGGTCAATTTAGTTGTGGTAGAGCGCCAGAGGCAACCATTTCGACCTTTTAAATCGTTGCAATTTTTTGTGCTACACTGTATGCCATTTGCACTAGAAAATCGATTCTCTATCTTTCTCCTAAAAAAAGGTATATTTTAGTGATGTCGCTAGAGCAACCTTTTCGGAGAAAACGCATTTAAAGCATTTATTTATTTAAAACTAACTTTTGTAAGGGCACTAAATACATGTACATATGAACTTTTTGCTTAGAATGATGGGTTCTAGTACTCTTTAATTTTGCGGATTAGATAAGATTCACCTGTTATATAATATATATATATATATATATATATATATATATATATATATATATACTATTTCTATAGAGGTTAGTGAAGAACCATTGGTTAAAAAAATGAAGGTAACAAATCTAGATGGATCAGTTCATGAAGGTGAAAATTCACAACCTGACAATTTACAACTGTACACAACGATTGATACGCTGTTGATGTTTAGCCATGCTCTCCAGTTACCAAATGTTCCAATTTGGGTTGGATTTAATTCTTTACTAGTTGACAATAACAGTCCAAAACAAATAGTTTCATGCTTTTGGTTAGTATGCTTATGTTTTATGCTTATATGCTTATTCGTAGACTGTTCAGGATTCCTCCTTTCAGCCCTGGTCATTCCATTATTGTTGGTGTTGATGTTTTGTAATTGTGTGGTTTACAATCATGAGTTTATTATTTTGGTGTATATATAAAAAAAAAGAAAATTATTTGTTGAGGTTTATTTGGTGTAAAAAAGTTTGAAGGTCTGATTTATTAATTTGTGAGTATTTAGTTTAGTGTGCATGTGGTTGAGTGTGGTGAGGTGTAAACGATTCGTTAGCCGGTATCCTTGCGTGGTCGTTATCCAGTTGATGGTGGATGCAGTGCATAGAATGTTATCGAGGGTCTCTTCTATCTCCTCTGGGATGTCGTCTAATAATTGGGTTAAGATCGTGTTTGAATTTAAGTTTGGGTTTTTACGAATTTGGGAGGTTGGTAGGTGTAGGAAGTTGTGATGATTTCTTTGGTAGGATGGTATCGCCGAAAATCCTTTTGTGTGTAAAGTTTTCTGAAGTGTTTGGATTCTGTTTGTGATTGGTGGTATGTTTGCGTGTTGTGTTGTGAGGTTGCTTGGTTACCTGAAGGTAGCCGTGTATACGTCTAAATATTCGGCGTTCACAGGATGCTATAGAGGAAAGGTGGTTAGGGTTAATGTTTGTGTATATTGGTGCTAAATCCATAACAGGGCGGATGTAAGTTTTGTATGTGTGTTAGTGTTTTGGGTGACAACCTCTGATTCGACCCGACAGTAGGTTTGCACGGTTTCTAATTCTGTTAAGTGTTTTCCTAACATCGTAGCCAATTAAGTGTTCTGGTGAATAGGATTCCTAGGTACGTGATTTGGTCTTGCAATTCTTTCTTGGTTAATGGTGAGAGACATTTCTAGAGGATAGGTTTGAATTTGTCATCTACATAATTAGGGTGGCGGAAAAGGATTGCTTGGGTTTTGGAGGGTTAACGAGACTCTCCACCTGTTGGCCCAGTTGGAAAAGTTCCGAAGGGTTTTGATACGGTTGAGCCGTTTCGCTGTTCCGATTAACCGACCAGAAGGCGGTGTCATCTGCAAACTGCGCAACGACTACTCCGGGTTGGGTAACTTGAGGGATATCTGAAGCAAATATGGTGTAAAGGATGGCTAAAGCAGAACCTTGCGGAACGCCTGCAGTGGTTGGAAAGGATCTGAAGGTTTTACCACTTTCACCCTGACCGATCGATTGGTCAGGTACGAAAGCAGGAGTTTGGAGAAAGGGTCGAATGTTAAGGTTTCGGATTTTTTGTAGAGACCGGCGTGCCAGACCCTGTCAAATGCTTGCTTAAAAGTGAAACACTTATTTACAAAATCAAGCATTTAAATTATTTTTCAAAATAAAACATTATCAAAAAGTCCACAAACGAATGGTAATCCTGCCTTTTTGTTGTGAACCATCTATTTCCCAAAACGTAAAGGTAACCTAGCTGTCCAGGATCAAAATACCCGAATTCTCGTCAATGTAGATAACAGTAATGCTGACCTGGTTTGTTTGGGATTGCACAATTTGCACAAGGTCTATTTTAGGATTAGAATACAAAAGTCAAAAACATTTTGGGCTATGATGCAAAATTTCAATTTGTACCGCATTTTTGGGTTATAGCTCTTTGAGTAGTAATGCGTTTTCAGAGCATACATACTTCGAGCTTTGGTTTAAAAAATACTTTTGCTTCCTTTTCAATTTTTATCGACGACAACCAATCTCGTAAGTTTAGTATTGGTTTGTTAAAAATCTAAAACTGTTGTTTTCAATTAACGAATTTTGTTAAAGGAGTTTTACCAACTTTTAAATCTTTACATTTACCGAAAGCCGTGATATTTATCTTAAATATTATCCTTGACATTTTGATATAAAAATAATTTGAGGTTTTATCAGCATCAGCAGTAAAAGGAAACCAATTTCTTTGGTAAATTCACCCCCGGCCAATTTCTTTTTTTCGGGTTATAATTTTGGAAAAACAAAATGACGCCAATGTTTTATGTAATCCTTTCAAGGGTAAAAATTTTAAAATTTTAAAGCAATTCACGAAAACCGTTTTAACTAAATTTAAAGGTGGTAATTTCAACAAAATTTAAAGGCCATTAGCGAAAACGGTTTAATTCAAGGAATTTGCCGCAAATAAAACATTTAATTAAATTTTTTGAAAATTGAATTTATAACACCTTAATTTATTTTGAAAAATAATAATTTTGGAATGGCGGAAGATATTTCCAATGATTTTCTGTAGGTAATTTAAAATTTTACGTCTCCTTGTAAAAAGATATTTTTACAGTTGTTTTAAAGCTTTGTGTAATTAAAATTTTGATTTATTAAAAATTTAAAATTTCCTTTTTAATGGACCATTGATTAAAATTTTATTGATTTAGCCTTTAATTCAACACCGCTTTGAAATTTTCTGATTAAACAAATCCAGTCACGTAAAATCATTCTTTGTTTGCTGGTTAATACTTATGTTTTAAACCGTGATTTGCGTTTAGTGTATTCATCTTCATGTATCATTGTGCCATAAGGTACAACCTAGATGTAATTTTTTCTATAATTTAGCAATTTTTTGATATTTTTTTACACCATCTTCTGATTTAAGAAACCCCACTTGAAAAAATATAATTTTGCCGGTGCTACAAATAAGTAAGTGCTGTATCATCTTGTTTAGAACTTTAGCTGTGATTGGTTGACTTAAATCTATGTAATCGTTTATTTACACTACAAATTCTATTGCGTCATCACTAAGAACTGATAAAGGTTTGTAAAATATTTGTTACTTGTCTGCGTTGACGGTAAAGCGAACAAATTCAATTCTTACCATTCACATGATGAGCATGTAAAAAGTCATTATCTTGAAAAATATCGAGTAAAGTCGATGAGTCCCAAAAATATTAGTTCTGAGGTTCTTTTTAATATTTACCAGATTTAAATAACGGTATTATATTTTAAATAAAAGTTTATTCCGTATGAATGGTGCATTTTTATGGATAAGCCGTTACCGGCCTGATTCATATAATATTGATAAACAAACCTTTATTGACCTTAAATGTTAGGGACGTAAACTAATGGCATTTCCTAGTATGTTTTTAAAATCTATTAATATTTAACGGCAAATTATATACGTAATAGTAACAACAAGAATACTATGGAGCAATATGAAAAACCAACAAATCCAAGATGAAAATTAACTTAACATATTTATTAACCTTTTCAGACGATGAAGATAAAAGTCACGCAAGAGGAAATTGACGAAAATGGAAAAATTAATAAGAAACGATCACGAAAATGAAAAAAGACGAATTGAATGAAAAAACCACAGAAGTAGTAAGGGACACTGAATCTTATTTTGACGTCACAAGACAGCCCACGTGGGGACCGGTTTTTCCACCCTTATTTTTTACTCGCTTACGTGTAGGACGTGTTTTTCACCTATTTTTGCACATCTACGTGTGAGACCGCATTTCAACCCTTATTTTATATACCCTCGTGTGAGACCGTATCCTTTCTTTCGAAGGCCCTTTTCAACCCTAATTATTTTTATATGCCCATATGTGAGACCGTGTTTTCAACCCTTATTTTTAACATCCACGTGTGAGGGTATTTTGAATCCTTTCTTTTCATCCCTAATTAAAGTTTTGATTTTTAATGGCATACGTGAAGGACCGTATTTATTACCCTTATTTTGAGATGATGATCTTGAATTATTTTATTAATTAATTATCCTAGGAAATTCTTAATCTGATAGCTTTAAGATGATTATGATCTTTAATTATTTTTATGAATTAATTATTTTAGCCCTGGGAAATGATGTAAAAGATAGTTTATTTAATTTTGTGTTTACTATTAACATTGATTAGAACTTGTTTATCAGATATTATTTAAAGAATTGATTAGATAATAATAATCGACACATTGACTGTATTTCCATTTTACTTTATTAGCGTATTTTTGATCAAATGAGATTGTTATTACATTTATTTTAATGCCTATCTGCAGGTGGTATTTAGGGTGGGGCTTGTCTAGTTAATCTTAGGTTATTTTGGTATTAGGTCCTTCTGGCTATATTAAGAACAGTGCCCCTGGAGGTTAAGCAATGCAACGCATACAATGTTGAAATGCATAATTAATAAGATATTATTATTAAAATTATCGACCCTATTGCTTTAAAATGGCCATGCTATTGGATGATCTTTTACCTAAAACGTTGTATTTCTAATAAGGAGGTTCTTGTGCGACCTGTAGGGCTTCGCAACTTGTTCTCAGGCCTTCGCCCTGGCTGAGATGGTGTAACCTAACCTTATAAGACAAGTGTAGAGCTTAGCTCTATCGTGCTTGATGCAATTGTATGTTGTTCTAACTTAATCTAGCTGTAGGCCTTCGACCCGTCATACAAATTGTATTCTAATAAGGAGGTTCTTGTAAGGTAGGACTTGTATCAGGGTCGGCGTCCTGGCCCCCTTGAGTAAAAAATTGATTTTAGCGCCATCTAGTGGCGTATAGACTAATGAACATTTTCTGAAGATGATAATGCACACCTCTCTCCTGCTCTATCTTGTTTCTTCCTCCCCCCTCTCTCTTTCTCACACACGCACAAACAAATCAATTAATTAATCAATCTCAAACAAATCACGTTCGATCATCAGATAAAATTCAATCAATCAGCCGAAATTATGTCTGACAGTTTGCGGAAATCAGATTACAGATCAAACTGAATGCATTAAAGTCTAATTAAATATGACGTGAAATAATAAATAATTTCTACCTTAATGCAATGATGCTTTATGTATAGGCAGATCCTCTAAACAGTCACCACCTGTACATTAGGAACATCATATCTGATTTATTTGCATGTTTAATTACATACACACAAAACTATTTCATTGTAACGTGTTCATTAACAGCTGTAAAAATCCATTAAAAAGTAATAATTACTTATATATAACATAGAGTTAAATTAAAATTAACATATTTTAAGAATATCAAACTGATATAATGGAAATAAAAGGCAGAAGGTTTTAATGGTTTATTATTATATACGCGAATTAACAATAACTATAAGTTTGGGAAGTAATTTGACCTACTTTTTTGAAATACAATAATGCATCGTTAATTTGTTTTCAGGTCAGAAATCAGACTGTTAATTTTAAAAAAGATTTAAAATTCCATTATTAAGTCGATATTTCGAAATATTTTATTTCTTCTTCAGGACTAATACTAAAAGACGCCATGGTCAGGAAATATAAAATTAAATTTACAAAGTGTCACACATAAAATTAATGATGAAATAAACAATGTGACAATGTAACAATTAATAAGTATTGGTGAATGATAAATACATTAAGTACTTAAAAACAGGAAATCTAAAATTATAATTAACTAATTAGCATTATAAAAGATTATTGTAATTATTATATTTAATAGATACATATATATAATTATCTATTAAATATGCAATTCATCAATCATTAATTCTTAGTGACTTTGTACTATTTGAAATTCGCTTTACTTTACCGAAAAAAGAGATACTATCCTTGTCTAATATAAAACTGGCATTTCTAGTACACATGCTTCTTATCAGTTAAAATTGCATAACACGCATTTAAAATAACGTCTCCATTTTGTACATTAATTGTAGTCTTTACAATAATCTTTTATAATGCTAATTAGTTAATTACAATTTTAGATTTCCTGTTTTAAGTACTTTTACATGTATTTATTCATACATTCACCAATACTTATTAATTGTTACATTGTCACATTCCGTTTCAATTCATCATTAATTTATGTAAGTGTACACTTTGTAAATTTAATTTTATATTTCTTGACCATGGCGTCTTTTAGTATTAGTCTGAAGAAGAAATAAAATATTTCAAATATCGACAATAATGGAATTTTAAATCTTTTTAAATTAACAGTCTGATTTCTACCTGAAATCAATTAACGATATATTCTATATATATATATATATATATATATATATATATATATATATATATATTAAAATAATACGCTTACCTTTAGAAGTTTTTCCTTCCACGCTACCATATGTTAAACTGAGGTTTTTATACAACGTGTCTCACTAAAACACACCTTGCGAATTGATGAATATAAACACTCGATTACATACCTGTCATTAACTATTTTAGAAAGTAATACAGAAAAAACCTGAATTCGTATTTAACAAAATATGTACCTACAAAAAAATTTACATTCAAAACACAAATATTTTAAAAATTACTTTTTAAATAATTGAATCTTCAGGTAACGTAAAAAACTCATTAAACAGTGATTACACATTAAATACTTAAAATATATAACTTTTATACTACATCTATTATTACATAGAGATGGGATTATTCTTAAATTTAATTGATTTCGATAGAGCTCTGGAAATACTACAACCGTTCGAAATCTTGCTTCTTCTCTAGATATCAAAAAAGCTATACTAGTGGTACATTAAGTAAGCATAATAGCGGATACAGCTACAGTGCTAACGATTATTGATGTTTTTTTTCTGCATGCATGAGATTTTTTTGAATGAGACAGCCTCGCAGGTATTTTTTAAGAAAAACTATACACATCTCATGAGATCAAACGAGATTTTTTCAGATACAATCTCCTCATCGTCTGCACCTTGAACGATTATATTGTAACCTATAAAAGTAGCTAGACGGCGTCTTAGGAGAAAATACCTCGACCATAAAAAGAGACGTTTAGATTTATAAACATGCCCCTAGGGGCCATGTTAGAGTGTGGTTAGGTCAATACTTCAGACATCCCCGAAGATAACCGATTCTACCCGAACATTGACGAGTACGTTTGCGCACAAGACCAAAGGTTAGCTGCGTACTCGTTTCTCGTGTGTTTCTCTCTTTAAAGTGCAACTGTCATCGAGTGAGCATTGCTATAATGTATTCTCCTGTTTATGAGCCAACATCAGCGGACATTAGAGATTTTACTGACTTGTTAATAAACTATTACAACATTACCGTTCAAGATAATGATGAAAGCGATGACGTGGATTGAGCTGAGTGTATCTCACATCCAAGATGATGTGGTTCACAGAAGAGAAAGAAGAGCGATGAGGTAGGGGAGAGGCAAATCTCAAAATCATGATGATGATGACGACGACTCACGGTTCAAGAAGAAGAAGAAAACCGATAAAGCATGTTATTAAATGATAATGATGTATTTTGTTTATAATATAATAATAATAATATATTTCAAACGTTAAGCTTTCCTTCAATTTTGTTAATAAACCTGTTTTTTCCTAACAGTGCTCCACCGTCTTGATTCATGTTTGCAAGTTTACAACGTACGTGCGTGCGGGCGTGTTCGTGAGCGTACGTACATGCGTGCGTGCGTCATGCGTCGTGCAAGCGTGCGTGCGTGCGTGCGAGCGTGCGTAACGCGTGTGCGTGCGACGTGCGAGTTCGTGCGTGCGTGTGTCGTGTGCTTGCGTGCGTGTGTACGTGCGAGCGTGCGTGCGAGCATGCGTGCGTACGTGCGAGCTTACGTGCGTGCGTGCGTGAGTGTGTACGAGCGTGCAGTTTGCGTGCGTGTGTACGTGTGCGTGCGTGCATACGTGTTTCGTTTGATCCTCGTGCTAGCGTGCTAGCTTGCGTGCATGCGTACGTGTGTACGTGCGTGCGTGCGTGCTGTTTTTCGTTTGATCCTCGTGCTAAAGCGGTGCTAGTCGATTGTATGTAGTTGTAGGCACTATTGTGTGACTAAAAGCTATAATTGGAAACGCTTGCTATGCCCAGTCCGTGAGTTATGTTTAATTAGCTTTTTGACAGATGTATTTATGATAAGGTCAGGCTTGCATGTAAAGTAATATAGAGGTGAAACTAACTAGCTAATGTGTTTTGCTCTACACGTATCACAGTATTGAAGATTCTGTTTATGTATTAGAAAACGTACTACAGTCTCGAAACAGATTGCAGATAAAATTGAAGGAAATGAATACGGTACAACTTCGCGAGAACTTAAAGATTTTAAGTGTGCAGCATTTCCAGAGCACGTTGAAACCAGTTAATTTAGGGCTAACCTCGTGTCCATGTAATAATGTCTGATAAACTATTAGGGTTATTAGCTACTTTTTAGGTTACAATATAATCGTTCAAGGTGCAGACGATGAGGAGATTGTATCTCAAATAATAATCATTTTCTACCTAGCGTTTTATACAGGCATATTCTCTATCTAAGCGGTCTGAACCTTTTATTAAAATTATACCTGATTTATTTGTATGTTCAATTATACACACAAATTACTTTAAAATAAATAAATGAGTACAATTTAGTACGCTAGTAATTAGACATAAATTAGATATACATCAAACTATTATTGCTAATGCACGATGCGCATGTTTGTTTTAGTAAATATTTAAAAACAACAAATAGGGTTATCTTTATGTTAAAAGATAAGCACGATAAAACCAAAATAGAATATACTTGTGTTGCAGATTTTTTAAAATTTTTCTGCAATAGAAGTTGATCAGTACGCTTTCTCGTTACGGAACTCTTAATTAAAACAACTAAACTACTAAAAACGCTTTAAAACACTTTATCAGAGTAGAATGGTGAAAACAAGTATTATACAGTAATTTGATTATCTCAACATTTATAACTAAACAAGTGAAAACTTATTTACAAAATCAAGCATAGGTCAATTATTTCTCATTAAAATACAAGAACATTATCGTATAAAGTTCCATACACAACCGAATGGTAATCCTGCAGTGTCATTTTGTTTTAGCGGAACCATCTAGAATTCTTCTCAAGGAAACGTAAATGGTAACCTAGCGGGGTCGTCCAAAGGAATCAAAATATTCCCCGTTACCATTCTCGTCAATGTAGATAGCAGTCCAATGCTGACCTGGTTTGTTTGCTGGATCCGTGTTCACAATAATTGCACAAGGTCTAGGTGCGTATCATGGTAGCTGATTAGAAGCACATACAAGGCGAAACACATTCTTGTGGCTGGGGATCGATTTCAAACATTTCAACACTTGTACCGCATACATCTTTGGAGTTGGTATGCGCCCAGTCTTGCAGTAGTAATGCGTTTTCCAGAGCGCACATAGGCTCCTCGATCTTATGGTTTAAACAACTATACGCCTTTGCTTCCTTTTTCAGTTTATTAATCGACGGACAACCAATCCCGTCCAAGTTTAGTATTGGTTTGTTAAGAATCTTAAAACTGTTGTTTTACTATCCCTTAACGTGAATTTTGTTAAACGGTAGCAGAGTTCTTATCAGCTCCTCAATCTGACCGCCATTTCAAGCCGTGATATTTATCTCTAAATATCTTATCTGTCTTGACATGGGCTTTGATATAAAATAATTTCAACGTGACTTTATCAGCATCAGCAGTAAGGAACCATGATCTGTAATCACGGCAATTTCTTTCGGTATAATTCGTTATCAACACCTCTAAACCCTTGTACGTCCATGTATGCGTCCATCTTCTTTCACTTGCTGCTGGATACTGAAGTTTGTGATATAGAGCTGTCCCTGTTAACAGGCGAAATCGACGACCACATTCCGATGTTTATCGATCTCAATCACGTTATCGAATCCGGCGTACACCAAACAGTTTCTACGAAAGCTTCTTCAAAGCAGACTTCTAGGCGAAGGGAACCGTTTCTAACTAAATTCTAGAGTGTGGTAGCATTTGCAGACAAGACAGGGGTTAGGTCGAAGGCCATTAGCTGTAAAATCTGGTTGTAAGGCCTTCGAAGGAATTTGTTGGCCGTCAATATATAACGACATTTAATTAATATTGCTTTGATGAAAATTGAATGGATTTGAGGGGTAATCACCGTTGAAGGCTTTATTTGTGACAAAACCTACCATATATCGTTTAGGTAACTGAGCAAGGAAGATATTATCCAATGATTTTCGCTGTATGCCTGTAGGTATAGTTAACACTTTTACGTCGGTCCTTGTAACAAGATATTTTACTGCAGTTGTTTCTAAAGCTTTAGGTGTGCAATTAGAATGTGGGTTGATTCGCATACGTCTCACCAGTAAACTAGCGTCCATAATTCGCGTCTTGTAAGTTGAAGAGTGCGCCCCATTAGACTAAAGGTATCTCTTGATCGTACAAATTTAGCTTTAATTCAACACCGCTTATGAGAAACTTTTCTGATTAAACAAATCCAAGTGCACGTGACCAATCATCTCGATTTGTTTGCTGGTCGCTGCAAGTACTTGACGTTTTGAGAAACCGTTATTTGCGTTTCCCAGTGTATTCATCTGTCCAGCTGTATTAAAAACTACTACAGTCTCGACCGATTGAGATAAAATTGAAGGAAATGAATACGGTACAACTTGGCGAGAACTTAAAGATTTTAAGTGTGCAGCATTTCCAGAGCAGTTGAAACCAGTTAATTTAGGGCTAACCTCGTGTCCATGTAATAATGTCTGATAAACTATTAGGGTTATTAGCTACTTTTATAGGTTACAATATAATCGTTCAAGGTGCAGACGATGAGGAGATTGTATCTCAAAAATCTCGTTTGATCTCATGAGATGTGTATAGTTTTCTTAAAAATACCTGCGAGGCTGTCTCATTCAAAAATCTCATGCAAAAAACATCAATAATCGTTAGCACTGTAGCTGTATTCGCTATTATGCTTACTTAATGTACCACTAGTATAGCTTTTTTGATATCGAGAGAAGAAGCAAGATTTCGAACGGTTGTAGTATTTCCAGAGCTCTATCGAAATCAATTAAATTTAAGAATAATCCCATCTTTATGTAATAATAGATGTAGTATAAAAGTTATATATTTTAAGTATTTAATGTGTAATCACTGTTTAATGAGTTTTTTACGTTACGTGAAGATTCAATTATTTAAAAAGTAATTTCCGCGTTAGCAAGATTTTTTAAATATTTGTGTTTTGAATGTAAATTTTTTTGTAGGTACATGTTTTGTTAAATACGAATTCAGGTTTTTTCTGTATGTTTTTTACCTGATATTGCTAACAAAAATGCCGATAAAGGTTTTTAAATATATTATTACACAGGTTAACGTCATAAGATCAGCTCTACAAAATAGCAGGTACGCACGGATTTTAAACTTATAGTTATTGTTAATTCGCGTATATAATAATAAACCATTAAAACCTTTTGCCTTTTATTTCCATTATATCAGTTTGATATTCTTAAAATATGTTAATTTTAATTTAACTCTATGTTATATATAAGTAATTATTACTTTTTAATGGATTTTTACAGCTGTTAATGAACACGTTACAATGAAATAGTTTTGTGTGTATGTAATTAAACATGCAAATAAATCAGATATGATGTTCCTAATGTAGGTGGTGACTGTTTAGAGGATCTGCCTATACATAAAGCATCATTGCATTAGGTAGAAATTATTTATTATTTCACGTCATATTTAATTAGACTTTAATGCATTCAGTTTGATCTGTAATCTGATTTCCGCAAACTGTCAGACATAATTTCGGCTGATTGATTGAATTTTATCTGATGATCGAACGTGATTTGTTTGAGATTGATTAATTAATTGATTTGTTTGTGCGTGTGTGAGAAAGAGAGAGGAGGAAGAAACAAGATAGAGCAGGAGAGGTGTGCATTATCATCTTCAGAAAATGTTCATTAGTCTATACGCCACTAGATGGCGCTAAAATCAATTTTTACTCAAGAGGGCCAGGCCCGACTGATACAAGTCCTACCTTACAAGAACCTCCTTATTAGAATACAATTTTGTATGACGGGTCGAAGGCCTACAGCTGTAAGATTAGTTAGAACAACATACAATTGCATCAAGGGGCCACGATAGGAGCTAAGCTCTACACTTGTCTTATAAGGTTAGGTTCACATCTCCAGCCAGGGGGCGAAGGCCTGAGAACAAGTTGCGAAGCCCTACACGGGTCGCACAAGAACCTCCTTATTAGAAATACAACGTTTTAGGTAAAAGATCATCCAATAGCATGCGGCCATTTTAAAGCAATAGGGTCGATAATTTTAATAATAATATCTTATTAATTATGCAGTTTCCAACATTGTATGCGTGTGCATTTGCTTAACCTCCAGGGGCACTGTTCTTAATATAGCCAGAAGGACCTTAATACCACCAAAATAACCCTAAGATTAACCCTAGACAAGCCCCACCCTAAATACCACCTGCAGATAGGCATTAAAATAAATGTAATAACAATCTCATTTGATCAAAAAATACGCTAATAAAGTAAAATGGGGAAATACAGTCAATGTGTGTACGTGATTATTATTATCTAATCAATTCTTTAAATAATATCTGATAAACAAGTTCTAATCAATGTTAATAGTAAAACACAAAATTAAATAAACTATCTTTTACATCATTTCCCAGGGGCTAAAAATAATTAATTCATAAAAATAATTAAAGATCATAATCATCTTAAAGCTATCAGATTAAGAATTTCCCTAGGATAATTAATTAATAAAAATAATTCCAAGATCATCATCTCAAAATAAGGGTAATAAATACGGTCCTTCACGTATGCCATTAAAAATCAAAAACTTTAATTAGGGATGAAAAAGAAAGGATTCAAAATACGGCCTCACACGTGGATGTGTAAAAATAAGGGTTGAAAACACGGTCTCACATATGGGCATATAAAAATAATTAGGGTTGAAAAGGGCCTTCGAAAAGAAAGGATACGGTCTCACACGAGGGTATATAAAAATAAGGGTTGAAAATGCGGTCTCACACGTGGATGTGCAAAAATAGGGGTGAAAAAACACGTCCTACACGTAGGCGAGTAAAAAATAAGGGTGGAAAAACCGGTCCCCCACGTGGGCTGTCTTGTGACGTCAAAATCCAAGATGGCGTCTAGTGTCCCATTACTACTCACAGATGAAAACGAACACCCGGACAAAGCAGAACAAGAAATATCGGAAGGCGACGAAGGAGCGAAAATTAATAAATTACCGTAACAACAAGTGGCATAAAAATAAACAAACCTAGTGGGCCGAACGACTATTATACGGATGAAAGACATTCAAATATTGCGAGAACGACGCACATAGCAACCCGAAGAGAACCTTTGGATAATACACCGAATTCATTCAAGCAACTAATGGTAAGGAAAAAGTGGAACAATTGAAAGAAATAAAAACAGAATTCGAAAATTTAACGTCGAAAGACACGTGGGTGATCATTAACAACACAGAGCCATAAAAGTTCTGAAAACTATGTGGGTTTTTAAGCGGAAACTAGACGAATCTGGACGAATAACAAAATATAAAGCGGGATTGGTAACGCTAGGAAACAAAGGGATACGGAACGTGGACTATGATAAATCTTTCGCACACGTGGTAATGAGAAAAACGACAAGAATAATGTTGGCTTTGAGCGTGATGAACAATTGGAGAGCGGAACATGTGGACGTCGAAGGGGCATATCTCAATGCAGACTTAAAAAAGGACGTAGTTATTTAAATACCCGAAGGATGCGAACACAGTCGAAAGGACAAAACGTGCTGAAATTAAAGAAAGGATTATACGCATTACATGAGTCGGGATTACTGTGGAATGAACGATTGAATGATTTCATGTTGGAAGAAGGCATGCATCGTAGTGTAGCGGATCCCGGTCTATATTACAATACAAAGGAAACTTAATAGTTACGCATACGTGGATGATTTGGTATTACATGAGGAAAAGTGTAAATTAAAAAACTGAAGTCGAGATAAAAGCGAAGATTTAACGTGAAAGACTTAGGAGCGGCTAAAAGAGTCTTATCAGTCAATGTCAAACAAAATCCAGATTCAATAAGAATCGATCAGAGTGACTACACGAGGACATTACTAGAGGAAGTTGGCTTGAATGAATGTACACCGACGAAAGAGTTAGCAGAAGCAAACTTGAAATGTGAGAAAAATGAGAACCAAATAAGCGAAACACTGAGAAAGAAGTACCAAGCGATATGAGGATTGCTATATCTGGCAATACACACTCGACCAAACATAATACACGTAGCGACCAAAATGAGACAATACTCAGTGAATCCAAGTGTTGCTCATTAGAACGGAGTAAAGAGAATATTTCGCTATCTAAAGAGAATGTTAGACTACAAAATCAGTTACGAAAATACTGCGGACAAGGAAAACGTTAAAATATTTAGGGACTCCGACTGGGGCAGCGATACGGATAGACGATCGTGCTAACCATGGGCGGTGGAGTCGTATCGTGGATGAGCCGAAACAAGGATGCATCGCTCTGAGCACTGCGGAAGCAGAATTTATGGCGTTATGCGAATGCAGCAAGGAGGTGGCTTAGCTTGATGCACTCAGGAGAGATAACGGGAAAAGAGAGCAAGACATGGACAGTGGAACTGAATAACACTGCCGCCATCAGGATGGCGGAAAATAATTGTACGAGCGATCGCAATATGCACACTGAGCTCAAACTATTCAAGATACGTGACGAAATACGTGAAGGAAAATTCAATTACCATACGTACGGAGTGAAGAAAACGCTGCAGACGGCATGACGAAAGTACTCAGTGAGAACTGAAACCGTAAAATGTGTGAGGTGTTGGAAATTGGCCACTTGAAGGAATAATTGTGTCCAAGTCGTTGCCCTTCAAATTATAAGGGTTTTAAAATTATTATTAATTTTATTAAATACATAAATAAAAAGTTTACCTCGAGTAGGATTTGAACTTACGACCTGTACTTTGCTAGAGTACCGCGCTATCGAAGTACAAGCCCCAATCGATGTAAAATTTGTCTTTATGTATGTAGAACTGATGTAAATATCGCAAGGATTCACACATACCAAAGCAACTTGACTAATATTAAATTATTATAAGTTTTTGTTATGAACGAATAAGTTCAGAGGTGAATATGTAATTAAAAATTACTATTAATTTTATTAAATACATAAATAAAAAGTTTACCACGAGTAGGATTTGAACCTACGACCTGTACTTTGCTAGAGTACCGCGCTAACCAACTGCGCTATCGAAGTACAAGCCTCATTGGTGTAAATTTTGTCTTTATGTAGTGTAAGTAGCGGACCGCGAAAATTTTATTATTGTAATAAACGTTTGTCAAATCGCCATTGTTACCACGATAGAAAAGATAATTAGTGGATTTTTAATATCTTGATAATACGCCGTAATTTGCTAATGTTTTCAAAATATTTAATTTATATATTTTTATGTAAGGAATGTGGGATTTTTTGTAACTAATATTTGTCTAGGGTCGTAAAACACATGTTGGGGAGTGAGTAGTAGGTGCACGCTTAAAAATGCTTTACTGAACCGGCGTAACGAATCAATGGAATTTCTTATGCCCACTCTTGAACGAAATAAATGTCATTGATCTAATGATTAATTACGGATGAACAGAGCGCAAATCCAAAGAGATCTTGGTTTGGTACGTTGAAACCCGAGACGTAAATGTAGCGTTTATTACGAACGAATGCATAGGTTTGCGAGTAATTAAATATCAGACTTGTAAATAAATTCTAATGTTTTAATTATTGCCCGAAAAGTCAAAGGCAAGCAATTAATTTGAGTAAGAATTACATTGTTTTGTTCTTGAATTCGCATTATTGCAAATAAACTCAAATTACGCTTTTCAAGATAAGGTACCTGGGGACGTTACAGTATGTAGATCTGATGTACTTATATTAATGGAATGTCAGCGTGCAATATCACAAGGATTCATACATACCAAAGCAACTTGACTAAATTAAATTATAAGTTTTTGTTATGAACGAATAAGTTCAAAGGTGAATATATAATTAAAAATTATTGTTAATTTTATTAAATACATAATAAAAGTTTACCTCAGTAGGATTTGAACCTACAACCTTACTTTGCTAGAGTACCGCTATCAGTACAAGCCCCAATCAATATAAATTTTGTCTTTATGTATAGAACTGATGTAAATTCTAAATTTAATGTGATCAGATAACAATCAAATTACTTATATTAATGGAATGTGAGTCTGCAATATCCAGATTCACATATACCAAAGATTACATATTCTACATACATAAAGATAAAATTTCATCAATTGGGGCTTGTGTGATAGCAGTTGGTTAGTGGCCTTAGAAAAGTAGGTCATAGGTTCAAATCTACTAGGTAAACTTTTATTTATGTATTTAATAAAATTATAAATAATTTTAATTACAATTACATTGAACTTATTACGTATAACAAAACCATAATTATTTTTGTCAGTTTTGTATGTACAATGATATTGACAAACTTTAATTAATATAATAATTTGATTGTTATCACATTAAATTTACAATTTACAATTTACATAAAACAAAAATTTACATTAATTGGCTTGTAACATTGATAGCACTGTGCTTTAGCAAAGTACAGGTCGAGGTTCAAATCCTACTGAGGTAATCTTTATTTATGTATTTAATAAAATTAACAATATTTTAATTACATATTCACCTTTGAACTTATTCGTCATAAAAAAACTTATAATTTAATTTAGTCAAGTTGCTTTGGTATGTGTAATTTCTGATATTCACATTCATTAATATAAGTAATTTGATTGTAATCTCATTATATTTAGAATTTAATCAGTTCTACATACATAAAGACAAAATTTACATCGATTGGGGCTTGTACTTCGATAGCACAGTTGGTTAGCACTATGCTTTAGCAAAGTACAAGTCGTAGGTTCAAATCCTACTCGAGGTAAACTTTTTATTTATGTATTTAATAAAATTAATAATAATTTTTAATTATTCACCTTGAACTTATTCATTCATAACAAAAGCTTATAATAATATAAGGGTTTTGTTTGGATCAAAAGTACAGCATTTTTAGTGTGCACCTGCTACTCACCCCCAACATGTTTTACGACCCTAGACAAATATTAGTTACAAAAAATCCCACATTCCTTACATAAAAATAAAATATTTTGAAAACATTAGCAACTTACGACGTATTATCAAGATATTAAAAATCCACTAATTATCTTTTCTATCGTGGTAACAATGGCGATTTGACAAACGTTTATTACAATAATAAAATTTTGGCAGTCCGCTACCTACAATACATAAAGACAAAATTTAGACCGATTGGGGCTGTACTTCGATAGCGCAGTACTCTAGTAAAGTACAGGTCGTAGGTTCAAATCCTACTCGAGGTAAACTTTTTATTTATGTATTTAATAAAATTAATAATAATTTTTAATTACATATTCACCTTGAACTTATTCGTTCATAACAAAAACTTGTAATATAAGGGTTTTGTTTGGATCAAAAGGATATATTTGAATTGTTGGATGTTCACATTCCTAAAGGTTCGGATTAATATGCATTTACATTAGTGAGATAGCATTGTATTGTGCTTAAAAGACAGAAATGTATAGCAAAACAAAATATACGTAGTACAATTTTTTGTAATTTATTTATTACGAACACTTTATGCTATATACTAATACTAACTTTACAAGTACAATTAAAACTTATCAACTAAATGTAGAATATGTTGTTGCTCATTACTTCGCCATTCCTGATCACCTTCATCTCCCAAATTCCCCGCATATTCTCGCATTACGTGCCTTATTGTTTTTAATGAGGCACCTCTCAAATTTAAAATTTGTGATACTCTCTGTTTGATAGAAGCAGGACCGGCAGCACAAACTTCAACAATAATATAATCAACAAGCTGCAATGTAAATAAACCACCTTCTAAACGTTTCAAATATAAAGCGTCCTCCTCATCATTAGCATTACTTTCTTCAAGCGTAGTATCCAAACTTTCTACTTTTTCCAGATATTTAAAGTGTAATTCCATTAAGCGATCAACCTTTTCATGATCATTTTCGGTAAATTTACTCACAAGTCGTTGACGTTGTGAGCCTCGACAATTACGTAACATTGATGCTATAATCGAAGTAACATGTTCCTCGTGCTCTTCAGTTGAAAAAACCTTTCTTCTATTCTTTTTCGGAGTCTTCATAAATAATGGGAAAATTGTTCTCAAACCGAGAATATCTACAAATTTATTACAATTATCTCTACCATGAGGACCTGACATGGCGTAATCTAAAACTTTTAAAGAACCATTCCTGGAAGTTTTTTTCTCACGTAACATTAAATTCATCAATTGTAAGCCTTCGCCTCGTAAAAATCGGTCACGATTTTGCATTACCATTAATGCACTACAAAGTGAATTAAAAAGATTTTCCATTAATTCATGTTCTTCAGCAGTTGCGGGATCGTGTCTTTTATAAAATGCAAGTTGCTGAAGTAAAGTGTCAATACCATCAAAGTCTCCTAATGCAATTCGATTTCCATTGTTATCCTGTAAAAGTATGGAAAGTAGTTCCGTAGCATATAATTTATTGGCATCAAATGGAGTTTTCACTTTTAAACGGCGAAGCAACCACTGCAGTAAACCTTGCTTAGGAGCCTCGTTACAAACCTCTGGTCGCAATTCGGTTAAGTTTTCAATAATTGACAAAGTATTATGAACACCATCACTTTCTTCTTTTACAGTTTCATCCAAGCGATCAAGATTTTGTACTAGTAAGGCAATGATTTGTTGTTCTAATAATGCATCTATTAGTGACTCTGCACCTTCTTCAGATTCGTGTAATATATCTACATCTGTCAATTCTTGTAATAATTCAATCGCAGCAACCTTTAAATGTTACAATCAAACCCGAAGCACTTAATTGTGTAACTTACCGTTATATCTGTGTTATCATGTGAAAGCAATTCTAATAAACTAGGAATTATTCTAAGTTTAACTAATAAAGGGTAATAATCAGGGGCAGTAGATAATACTCGCATTTCCTGAAGAATCTCGTGTAACTCAACTTCACTCTCCATGAACTTATCAGGTGAATCAGGAAATTTAATACGCATTTCACGATTTTTCAAGCTACGCTTCTCAAAATTGAGAATGATTCGTTTTATTCCAGCTTCATCGAGAACTTCACCCTACAGAAACTATTAATTTAAGCTTTATATAAATGCAAAACTTACTTCTGCTTGTTCAGTTTCAACAAATTTTAATATTTCCTGTCGTTCCTCTTCGGAAATGTCATCTAAGACAGTTTGAACAGATGCCGTTGGAGAAGGTGGTCGAGCCATTTGAATGGCTCTTGCTCGTGCAATTTTTCGCATTTTGTACTGCCTCTCATTATCGTCTTCTTCTTCCTCTGCTTCTGTTGGTCTTTTAATGGCTTGAGGAGGCTATTGTAAACAGAGATGTAAGTAGGTTCTTCAAGTGTGAGATAGCAAACCTTATAGGTTAATAATTCCCCGATATCCATTATTTTTTAATAACTATTTAGAGAATTTAAAAGTACAAAAATTGTTTAATTTAAGGAATTTAACAATTTATTATTAATTTGATTTTAACACTTTAAAATTAGGTTAAGAATGTAAAAGGCACAGAACACTCACTGTTAAAGGCGTTTTTACACTGTTGACTGTTACAGACAGTATAGAACGGTTTACATTATTTCTAGTCACGTCAAATACTAATTTCTGGTGAAGCTGCTCACGCAAAAGAGCGTTATGGTAAAATAATATAAAAATCTTTGAAAGCAGAAAAGTAATGATTGAAAATAATAATTAACATTCGTTACTAAAATGCTTCCAAAGAAATTAGTGTGCGGCCTTTGGCATTCTTCTTGTTATGCAGCGGAACATACTTATTATACGAGGGGCACTGCTAAAACTCGCAAAAAAAGTATGTAAATTGCTTTATTACTGGTAAAAAATATTAACTTATAACATCTACTCTTCTGTGCAGTCGAAAGATTCCACGTGTAATGTAGCGGCAACAATATACATACGCAGGTATAGGAGGTTACGCAATTGACATTATTTCACTATCGCTAAATCGACTTATTAGCTCATTTTACGGCGTTTGACAAAGTTTTGCCGAGATCGGTCATGAATAGTGTTTGCGTGCGCGCGGGTGTGTGTGTGCGCGCGTCTGTCTGTCTGCGGGCGTGTGTGTGTGTGTGTGTGTGTGTGTGTGTGTGTGTGTGGGTGCATGCGTACGTGCGTGCGTGCGTGTGTGTGTGTGCGTGTGTGTGTGAGAGAGTTAGTATCCACGATAATTCCAGAGCGATAATACTACGTAATTGAAATGTTGTATTTCATTTTAATTTCCTTTGTCCTGGAGCTGATTAGATTTTATAAGAAATTCAGCGGCGGAGAGGGGGTTTATTAGGAGCCTTGTGCTTTTAAATCTGTCGCCCGTGCTTTAAAGGCGCTTCTATACGTGTATTATACAGGGCAGTCCGAACATCGGTATCGAACGTAAGCCCCTTCTCGCATAAGAGCCTTTGTGATTTTTATTACAAATCTCTTAATTCCAAAAAAGAACTTAGCCTTTTTACTCTCATCGTTCGGCATCGTGACCTTTGCCGCTTCGGAGTTAGATCTGTCACTGCTTGCATACAGATAATACGAAGAAGCGGTCATCAGTAGAGGAGCCAGGGTCTAGCAGCAAGCAGGAGCGGTCGGAATACAGCAGGAGCGAAGAACGAAACAAAAGAAGCATCCAGGACAGCGCCACCGCCAACTACAGGATCGACGTCGGGTAAACAATAGGTACTGGTTAATAAAAAATATGTTTTAATTACTTTAATATATTGTTTTATTTTAACACTTGTTTCCTCCTTTTTCTATTTGGGTCTCTGATTTCCAAGTCTATTCCTCGGGGTGTGAGGCTGCGCCTCGGCGGAGACCCGGCCTTTCTTTAAAACACTTTCTTTTGCTTTTACTTTTCAAAACCTGCTTAACAACAACTGCGATGGTTAAGCACGGTCGCCACCGTGCTACCGTAACCCCCGACGCTGCCCCTCCACCTACACCTACACTCATAACACACACATACGCACACACCCTCACTTCTCCACCACCATCCTCACGTACACGCTCCCAATCAAACTTCTCGTCCATTTCCACCTCATCCACATACTTGCCCATCTCAACACGCTCCACCGCCTCCACAAAACCACACAAACCCACCCTCCTACCCGCACCCTTCCAGCCACCTGTACCTGCCATGTTTCTACACCCGTTTCTCCCAATCCTAATCCCACCCGCTCACAATCCTCGAGGTACTGCATCCGCAATATCTCGAAATCCATAACCACACAGAAATCCATTAAAACCCTTAACCTTCTCTGGTTAAATTTAATGTTTAACCATAACCACACCTGTCTCCCAGAAACCTCTTCTCCCTTGCCGAATGGTACACAGCTTAGGCTGCGACACAATTTCGGTGATCCCACAGTAACCTTGACCCAACTATCCGGTCCCAGTCTCTCCAACTTCAACCCTAGACCTCTCTCCTTTCCTGCACGATTCATCACGTAGATAAGGACATCCTAGAACCCGAGATTCTCGGTGCGATCGATCTTCCACATGTGAGGAAGGCCGATCGCATCACCGCTAAGCGGCAACATCCCCATATCCCTTATCCGTATCGTAACCTCGTCCCGAACCACACTTGAGCACCTCCTCTCACGCGGTGTCGTCATGTTCGGGCGACGCTACAGTTGCAAACCATCCTTTATTTCTCAACCTCTTCCCAAGTATTGTTCCACCCGCACGCAGGTAGGGCATACAGCTGAGGAGTGTCCTACCCGTGCAATCCGTTGTCCCAACTGTGGCGAAAGCAACAGATCCTCGTGCAAATCCTAGGCTAACCCAAGGTGTGACAACTGCCAGGAAGCTGACCCTTCCTACTCATTCGAGTACCGGAAGCGGCGGGAACCTCCCAGTTCTTCGTCGAAGATGGCTTCCCTCGAACCTCTTCTTCCGAAGAGTTCGACTCGGAAAACACAGCCCACCTTAAACCCTCTCCCGACACCGAATCCCTATCCATCAAAGACTTCCTTCAAATCCTCACCCACTCCCTCCTCCAGATGTTCCCCGACCGGCGAGGCAGGGTTGTCCGCACCCTAGATTCGCTATCCCGAAACTTCTTCCAACGGAGGAACAACATCTGCGTATCCGGTACGCGGATGAAGGCCGCCGTAATCTACCAACCCAATCATTAACTCCTTCCATAATGGATGTCCTGGTAGGGACAGTTAATGCCAGTGGCGTTTATCGGAAACCCACGTTACTTAAACACTTTTTACACTCACAATACACACATCCTTTCCATCACGGAAATAAAACTCACACCCACATGCTTAATTAAAAATTGCTTCCCATCTACTCCTTTTAACTTCCTACGCACCTACAGCATCTCGAATGCGTTGCGGCGATGGTGCACTTTCCCACTCTACAGTATTTATTTCATACTGCATCCGCCCGACCACAACACCCTTTCCGATGACCTCTTAATCTACGTCTCTAGCTTCCCTAATTCAGTTATCCTAGGTGATTTCAATTCCCGACACATCCAATTCCGTGACACCGCAACTAATGGCAACGGTAACACGCTATCATCGGCTCTGTTGCATTTGCCGCTATTGCGAATCGCCAACACACAGCCAACATACTTCGAACATTTAGGTGCCTCAATAGTAGATCACATCATAGTCTCCGAACTCATAGTTATTATTTATTATTATTTCGATCGTGAGTACTTCCTAGGCACCAAGATCACATCAGATCACATACCACTACTCGTCAAAACTTCATTTTGTCCAACTCCCCCTACACCTCAAAACACAGTCATTAAAGATTTTTCAAAAGCAGACTGGAATGTGTTCTCCGAATACATCTCCAACAACCTTCCTACACCAAATCTTGAAACGATCCAAGATCTCGAGAGAGCCATTAGAGACCTAACTTCCGTAATTACGGAAGCGGTCGATATCTCTGTACCACTAAAAAACATCGACACTTCCCGCAAACCGCAATCCAGTGACCCGGCTCTCAAAACCGAATACAATCGCCTTAACGCATTAATCAGGCGAGAAGCTAACAAACACACCAAAGACTCCTGGTCCAAAGCCACCCCCCCAGCTAGATTATAGAAATGGTAAACTCTTCTGGCAACAGTTCGATAGACTAACCAGAAGGAAAGTCAACCCTAAATCCCACCTAACCGACCTACAGGGCAACCTAAACTCCTCCGACCAAGGAAAGGCCGATTTCTTTGGTCATCACCTCCAATCCATTTTCCAACCCCCCTATGGTCTCCAATCCGATAACCGGTTCAAGGCACTCCTCAAGGGTCGCCTTGAAGAATTCCGCAACCTTAACCTTCCTGAAATCCAACTCGATCACGAAAATCCTTTTTATGGCCCATCACACCCGACCAGATAGACTCATATTTCAAAAAATGGAAAATTCTGACCCAGGTCATAACGGCCTAAATCGAAAAATCCTCCGTCATTTATCCGACCCAGCCCTCCGATTACTCTCCAACATCTACAACCAATGCTTAATCCTATCCAACCCCGACGGGCTATAAATCGGCCTCTACTGTCATGATACCCAAACCCCAGGCCGACCTAACCTCCCCCTCCCCCTATAGACCAATCTCCCTCCCCTCCTGAGTTGCCTCGGAAAATGCTTCGAGCAGATTCTAGCCAGGCGACTCAGGGACCACATCAAATTCAACGACCTCCCTCCCAATAGCCGTTTCGGCTTCCGTCCCAACCGAAAGGGTCACGATCCCTTGTTGAAGCTGCTTACAGAGACCACCAGAGCATCCAATCCCAAGCAATGCAATCTGGCTGTGTTCCTGGACATTAAGCAAGCATTCGACAGGGTCTGGCACGCCGGTCTCGTGCACACGATCCGTAACCTCAACGTTTCCGACCCCTTCTCCAAACTCCTACTCTCGTACCTGACCAACGGTCAGTTCGGGTCAAAGTAGGGTAAACCTTCTCAGATCCTTTCCAACCTAAAGCAGGCGTACCGTAAGGGTCTGCCTTAGCCCCGATCCTCTATATTATCTTCGCATCCGACATTCCCGAAGTCACACAACCAGGAGTAGTCGTTGCGCAGTTTGCGGATAACACTGCCTTCTGGATGGTTAATCGGATCACCGAAACGGCCTCCCGCCTCATATCCAAAACCATTCGGAACTTCTCCAACTGGGCGGAGCGGTAGACTCTCCGTCAATCCCACCAAAACCTAAACAATCCTCTTCCGACATCGGAATTAGATAAGTTCCCAAAGCTTGCCTCCAGAAACGTTTACCTCACCCTAAACCAAGGAAGACTACCACGCCAACAAGAAGTCACCTACCTCTTTACTAGAACCCTCAATTGGCTCCCCGATGTACAAAGAACACTTAACAGGATAAGAAACCGCGCAAACCTACAGGGCGCCCTCCGGGGTTGAATCAGAGGTTGCCATCCCAAAACACTACAACACACTTACAAAACATATATTTGCCCTGTTATGGATTTCCGAGCACCCATATACACTAACATAAACCCCAATCACATTTCCTCTATTGCTTCCTGTGAACGCACAATACTCAGACACATACGCAGGTTACCTCTCAGGTACCCTAGCGACCTCACTACACAACACGCAAACACAAACACACCAACCATCACACACAGAATCCAAATACTACAGAAAAACGTTGCACATAAAAGAATCTTCGGCGACACTATCCTACCAATCCCTACAACTAACGTTTTCCCAATCCCCACGAATAAAACCTAAATTAACATTCAACATCCCCCCGGGATCCTTACACAACTCCTTGAGTAGCTCCCCGAGGAGATAGAAGAATCCCTAGATAATATCCCAAATGCCCTCCGCATCCCCCGTCTATTCCATGACGACATAGCAAGAAACCGGACAACGAATCGGATTAACCACACTAAGCGCGCTACACCCCACTAAACAACACACCCACGACAACCAATTAACACTTTATTAAATACTAAATAGTATATTGAGTATCAAGAACAGTAAGGGACGTTTACCGGTTGACGGCCATGTTTGGAGGCTGAGTAGTTTCAATTACCGACATTAAAAAAATAATTCAAATTTGAGTAGTTTTCACAAGTTGAACAGCGCCAATTTGTAGGCGTCCGCATCTATGCTAAAAGAAAAAATAGGTTTATGTAAATCTAAAAATATTAATAATTTTTTTGCATTTGTGGGCCGAGATCTAGACACAAACGGATGTCAGGCATCTCTATGTGCATCAACTACTAATGGTCATTAGAACTACCCGTCACTACAATTTTGACTTACTTACTAAAGGAATTCCACCTTTAGTAAGGGATCTTTAACGCGTCAATCATTGTATTGCCACGAGACCTACAGTTTTACTTCCTATCCGAGAAGAAAGAGTGCTTTGGTTTTTCTCCGTTTATAGTAAAACGGCTATCGCCAGTTTGAACGCGCTCAATGAGCAACTTATATTGCACCAACGAGACCTACATGATAATCTTACTTGCAATCCGCATTTATTAGAACAGTATGAATGCTATCTGGTTCTTCTACACTGTCAAATATTCAGTTAATGGATGAAATAAATTGGACTACCTCGTGCAGTTTGAAAGTTGCCGCAAGTGAAATGCTAATAATTATTCCACCAATCTTAGGCAGCTAATGACTAATCGTTTATAATGCAAAACGCATACTTAACACATGCATGAATTTTTATATCTCTTAATTCTACACTGTTAAATATTAACCAGTCTACGAATCTTGATGAAATAAATTGACTATATATTAATGCGAATAGATTGCGCGTTATAAATTATCTATAATTATCAAAATGTTTGTTCATTCCTACAATGACGCAGAGTTTTTCTGTATATTGGCAACTATGGTTAATGCGTGACTAATTATTATAATTTTTTGTCTGTTTCTAAAATTAATCAAATGATGACAATTGTTTCAATGATGGAATGTAGTTCTTTAATAATTTTATTGAATGTATCCTTGAACGGTGCTAGAATAATGTCACGTTGGTAACAGTGGTTACAGAACTCCATTTCCATTAGTCTCTTATTTGTAGTGTGCTTGTTCTCGTATCGGGCTAAGGCCAAAAGGCAACTTGCACCAATAATTAAATAAAAAATTAACAACAAAATGATTGCAAATAACGAATTAGCTTGCGTCTACGCATCTCTTATATTAGCAGACGATGACATTGCCATCACGGTAAGTTTAACCTCTTTATTTTATATACACGTGAGATTTTAAGGTATTCCTCGTACATCTCATTTCTGCATAATGATATTTATCCATTCTACCAAGTTTTTAAGGAGTCTTTATTTAATATTACATTTCTCATATGTATTTTTGAATAGGGTGAAAAAATTCAAACAATTTTGAAAGCTGCCGGTGTCGATGTTGAACCTTACTGGCCAGGTTTATTTGCAAAATCACTGGAAGGTGTTAATATTAAAGACTTAATCACAAAAATTGGTGCTGGTGCTGGATCTGCACCTGCTGGTGGTGCTGCCCCAGCTGGAGCACCAGCAGCTGCTGCTCCTGCTGCAGCTGCCGCTAAGGAAGAGAAGAAAAAAGAATCAGAACCAGAAGAATCAGATGATGATATGGGTCTTGGACTCTTTGACTAAGTGTACAAATTTCTTAATGTTTGTACTATAGTTTTTAAGAAATAAACCTTTTTTTCATTAAGTGGTTAGTTTAAATATTTATTTTTGAGCAATAATGTGTTTGTCAAGTGCATACAAGGTGAGAACAATTGGTTTTGCTTAGTGACGAGACCTCTGGAATGAAAAATAATCAATCATTTGATTGTGCGGATAACTTGAGATATTTCGAGAGGTTATACGAAAATCATTTGAATGTTCATAGAAATCATCACGTTGCTCATCACATTCATTCGTTCCTCTCGCTTCAGCGATCAGATCGAATTATTATTACACTCCGGCTTCGGTTGGAGTTGAGAATGTCACATATGAGTTACTTACAAACCTATCGCACAATTCGTATCCTGGCGTATGGGTTATTTTTGCTTGCACGGTGTTTAGTGTGGAATTATCAAAGCGTGCACTTTGATTTATTTAAATTCAACGAACATTAAAGATAATTATTCAAGTTTTAATGTTTGAAAGGATACGTAGCACAATTCTAAATACAACAAATTCTTAAATTAGATGTGTGGTTCAGTATATATGAGTAAACTAAAATGTACAAAATAAAAAGAAAAAAATTCTTGCACAGCTTACATTCCACATTGGACTGATTCGTTGATTTTATAAAAAAACTCAAACTAGATTTTTTATTACCAATACAGTGGCTAATTTTATTTTTTGAAATCGACTTGTTGCACAATTGATTTGACCTCTGTGGAACTAAACTAAACACTAATGAAAAGGAGAAAAAAATTGCAATCACCTTGACAAGACAGTTTTATTAGGTATCATAATAATTATTTATGTATGGCTTTACCACCTCCAACATCTTTGGTGGTAGCCGCACATGCAGCGGGGAAGCGATTAGGTTATCTAAGATAAAATATATCTGTGGTGATTGTACGGAGCTGACTTGGTAATGTGAGACTTGAGAACTCGTGTTCTCAGAAACGAGTGATTGGCCAAAGTGACATCATTTTTCGAAATGAAATCATTCGATTGTAAATTTCACTGGAGATGAAGTTCTGATTGTTGAAATCATTCAATTGTACCCATCACTACTTTAGCTTGCTGTGCAAAATGTACTTGTGTTAACCAACTGCTGATATTCTGAGAATTTTTGTGGTTAAAAAATGTTTAGTGATAAGCCAATTAGAATGTTTCGTGAATTAGAACAACTAGGTGTGTTAGGTAATTTTTTTCCGAAAGAGCTAAAAATATGCATTCACTACATGTTTGGTTAAGATTTTCATAGACTCGTTGGTGCTGCTCCAGTCGTATATGCTTCATATACTTCTTACCTTTTTGTGTAAAATTCAAAAGTGAGCAATAAGTCAATGTTTTTTTTATAAATATACTCAAAATATTTTAAAGGCTACAGAAGCAGAAAATTTGTACCATTAGTACATGTGTTTGGTTTACATCAAAGCAAGATTATGGATAGAAAAATCAAAAAGAGCTCAAACATAATCAAATCTGATTCACTTGGAATATAATGTCTATTAGGGGCATGATCATCTGAGTCTTCAGAACTAGATCTTGGGACTCTGAAACTCTGCCAAATATGAATATTCCTCAATATATAAATGGCACAAACCCATGTAACCTGACATGCAAGAATAATCCTCTTGTCTGTCTAGATCTGGGTTGACCCATTTTATATATCCAGGGTGGTCCAAAAGTCTGGAACAAAATTCATAATTTCCAAAATTATTTTTGGAAAAACCTCTCGCACAGGTCGATTTTTATTTTTTGTTTGGCACATTTTAGCATAAATTTTTTATCAAAAACTTCCTTTCTGGAACGCATAACAAATAAAAAAAAAACACTTTCGAATTTCAAAAAAGCAAATTTTATTTCTGCAACAAAGTAATAAGACATATGATAAGTCAGCTAATGATCACCGGAGATGTTCAAACTGTTTACGTTCCAGAAAGAAAAAAGTAACGTATTGAAAAGGTCGCCATTTCGTTATACCTTAATCGATTGTTTTAAAATTTGGGGTTTGAATTCTCATTGTTTAGAGCTTTCCAACTATGTGCCACATGACCCCTCTTTCCAAATAACTTTTTTTACAAAATGGCGCGTGGCCGCCATCTTGAGTTTTGGTAAAAATTTTTATGCTGAGATGTGCCCAACAAAAAATAAAAATTGACCTATGCGAGAGATTTTTCCAAAAATAATTATTTTAGAAATTATGAATTTTGTTCCAGGGTTTTGGACCACCCTGTATATGTGTGTGTACTCAAAATATTCCCAGCATCTCGGCCAACATCTACATCATCTCTAAATCCTGATACTCAAGATTCTATTAACATTCCGGCCTCTAATACAATTCCAAATTCAACGTCATATATTGGATCTGCAAATCGAAGCAGAACTCTATTACAAAATAATTAGTTAGCTTGTCTCATATTTCATATACTATATATCAATCATTCTTGACGAAGGGGACATAGCAAGTCCCCGAAACGTTGAATATTATATATTTCATGTTAATAAACACAAGTTATTCCGATTAATGTCTTTATTAAATAATACTACTTGTGGAAGCTTAAATAATAACTATAATATATATATATATATATATATATATATATATATATATATATATATATATATATATATATGGATAGATATATATATATATATATATATATATATATATATACTGGGACACATACTGAAAATGTTATCATCAGAAAAGGTTTTCCGGCTACTCGTCTAATGTCGTCTGGGTCGCCATGTCAATATGTTCTTCGTCCATCTGTTATCTGTAGTTCTTACGAGATGCCTCGCCCAATTCTGCTGTAAGTTGGTTATACATTCTATTATGTCAGTAATCCATGTTGTTTGTGTTAGCCATTTATTTGTTTTCCTGTCTCTTCTAGCTACGCTATCATCGATCGTTCCATTGCTTTGGACAATTTTTAGTTTGTCTGTCTCCGTCCCTCTCCGTCTCTCTCTGTCCCCCTCTGTCTCTGGCTGTATCTCTCTGTCTGTCTCTGTCTCCCTCTCCGTGTCTCTCTCTCCCTCTGTCTATCACTCTCTGTCCCTCGTGGTCTCTCTCTCTCTCTCTCGCTGCCTCTCTCTGTCTTTCTCTCACACTCTCCCTCTCCTCTCACACTTACATCACCCTCCCCCTCCCCCTCTCACTCTCTCCCCTCGCTCCATCTCACCCCTCCCACTCTCTCCCTTCCCTATCTCTTCTCCTCCTCTCTCGTTATATCACACCTCAGAAAGTAACAGATAGATTCATTACTTTCGAAATCGTTAATTTGTGGTCAAAATCCTGCGACATGTCGATTTTTTTATTTTGATTTCGGACTTTATGCTGTCGCACATGTAGATGGCGCTGTGCACTTTCCGGATATGACGTCAAAGTTCATATTTTTAAATGGCAACCCTGTATGTTTTTCGCAGAAATCGATGCAAATATTATTTGAAACAGTATGCACCATATTAATTATTAAATAATTTGAAAAGTGGTGCGGTGTTAGTTAAGAACTAAACTGGTGTGATTGAAATGTTGGCTTTTGTCAAAGCAACAAGCAACTAGGTAACTCGATATGGAGTTTACTTTTTATTTTCCAGCGACCTAAAACCGTATATTTATGTACCGTTATAGGTAGACTTGAAGTACGTATTTTTGCCACCGGAAGGCAAAACCCTTTCAAGTCTTATTACACTGCATCACTTTTCGAATTATGCCACATTTAATAATTAATATGGTGCGTACTGTTTCAAAGAATCCCAATAAATAGGGTATTTTTGAACTCAGAATTGCATCGATTTCCGCGAAAATAAAATATGAATTCGCAGCGCCATCTACATGTGCGACACAGCATAAAGTCCGGAATCAAAATGAAAAATCGACGTGTCGCAGGATTTTGACCACAAATTAATGATTTTGAAAATAATGAATTTATGTTACTTTCTGAGCGCATTATGTACAACCATTAAATGGCCAGTGGTGTGCCATTAATGCTGTCTAGTAATAAAATACACAAAAAGATAAATTACCTATATCAAATACGAAACACGCCTACTATCCAAAAAGACTCTTACAAAGTAAACACATCATACAATGTATATTTAAGAAAAGAAAAACTGTCAACCGGTTGTCATATCTGAGTTCTTTCTTTTCCAAAAAGATGTCACTTTTTCTGTATAATAAAACTATATGGTTTGCTCAAGTTATTTTGATTTACTTCCATTTTTCCTCCTTTGGCGTAATTGTAAATTGTAGTGTTATATTTAAAGAAGTTATTGAATGTCAGAAGGTTAGGATGTTTACCTTTCATTTGATAAACGTAATAAACATAAAAGAAGGTACTCCTCCGATGAAGAGTAAAGAAGTAGATCCCATGCCAATATGATGTTTAAAAACCCTTCTTGAAATAATGGTAGTATTCTAATGACATTGCCTCAGCAATTTATGCATTAGTTTTTAGATCATTAATCAAAAATAAAAATACAAATAAATTATTAAACACATAGTAAATGTGTTATGTTCATGTGCGATTGGTGTGTATTTCATGCTGACTACATGCTTTCAATTGATTTTAATTGTGACAATGTAGTACTTTCATGGTATAAGGTAATTCAATGAAATTGTATCTTATATATCGGAACCATATAGAGACATTTATTAAATTAGGAGAAAGTTGAAACTATGGAAGTGATATGAATGTATGTCATAAAAAACTTGCTGTGTAAGAAACAAAAATTTTATCTAACGCAACACTTCGACCTTGCTTGGTATTTGTAAATGTAGTAGTAATATATTGTCATAGATATTATGTAAGAATGATTGTGCCTATTCTGTACAAAATTCGTTCAGTGTGAAGTAAACTTTAACAGATATGATGGTGAAACAAAAACCCAACACAAATAAAATGTAATTGTTTAGGAAATTTATTAGGTACATTCATTATATTAAAATGAAACTATAATAATTAAGAATAAAATCACCACATAGCTCTTTGCACACCTGATAGTTTATTGTAATCAGCTAAATGGCGAAAAACAAATCGACTAAGTCTCCAACGGTAAACAACACCACGTGGCCTAGAAGTAACTGCACAACGATTAACCAAACGTCTCCAAGCACTATCTCTTGGCAAAGCATGAATTTCTGCATCTGTAATTTGTCGTAATTCTGGAGGTAAAATATCATTTTTTCTTATAGAATTGTATCTCAATCGTAATGGTGTATACTCTGTCACTAGCTGTCTTCTTTTTGCATCACGTATCATACGAGCATTAACCCATTTTGTACGGATTTGCTGAAACTGTTATACATTAATCAAAGTCAACGTTACATTTGAATAATTACGTTTAAAGACGGTATTTTATTAAGAAAATTGGGAAAAGTATTAATTAACGACGACATTTTTTGAGGTTACAAAATCGTAGAACTACTATACGAAAGATCTATTTTTAAAATTATTTAAACTATAACCATTATATAAAGCTGTATATTTTTTCTAATCAATACAAAATTGTTTTTGTCATAAAAATGGGATAAATAACACATTTTCTGTCTATATTCACATACAATAAATATAATAGGTTTGTACCTGTAGTTCCCCAAAATAAAGTAGTAGTTCTAGATCACAATGTACGTGTAATTTTGACTTTACTTCAGGTGAGGATGTGTTTGGAGTGTATTCTAAAGTTATATCCATTAAATAAGTTAATTCAATTAGCGCTATAAAGTATACGTGAATTTATAAGGTCTTATGTAATTAATTACTTTAAATCTTGGGTACGTAAAATTTCTAATAGTTTATATTCAGAGGTATAAAACGACAATAAAACAACATAAATTCTAAGCTTCTTTATTGAATATTTACAGAAGCTTTTACATTTTAACATACATATGGTTCCAAGTCTATCATCATCAGTGGAATAATAACAAATAATATCAAACTAGTGAAAATACTTAATTCTAAATTTACCATCTTTCCTCTCAAATAAATAAACAGATAAATATAACAAACTAAAACTGAAAACAAAGATCATAAATAATATTTAAATAAGTCTAAATATTGGAAATAATTATGAAATCCTTTCCTTCGAAATTCTTTCCGATGAAAATAATTTTGTTGAAGCCACCTAGAAAAAAGCAACAAATACCAATTATTGATGAAGATGTTCTTGAGGCTAGATGCAACACAGACTAAGCCTAGTTATTTCTTCTTTTGTGCTTTTTCGGCAGCCTTTGTAACTTTGCCAGCGGTATCTTTAAAAGCTACCGACTTTATAACGCCTACAGCAACAGTCTGACGCATATCGCGTACAGCGAAACGTCCTAACGGTGGATATTCCTGGAAGGACTCCACACACATTGGTTTGCTAGGAACCAAATTAACAATAGCTGCATCCCCCGACTTAATAGCTTTCGGATTTTCTTCAGTTGTTTTTCCTGTACGCCTATCACACTTCTCTTTGATCTCGGCAAATTTGCAAGCAATATGAGCTGTATGGCAATCCAATACTGGTGTATAACCATTCGCTATTTGTCCAGGATGATTTAATACAATTACCTAAAATTACAAGTATTAATTTTGATTCTTTTCAGTTAGTGGGTCATACCTGTGCAGTAAAATCGGAAACACCTCTTGGTGGGTTATTTTTAGAATCGCCAGCAACAAATCCTCGTTTTAATTCTTTAACGGATACATTCTTAACGTTAAAACCGACATTATCACCAGGAACTGCTTCTTGTAGTGCTTCGTGATGCATTTCAACTGATTTAACTTCAGTGGTTAAACCAACAGGAGCAAACGTAACGACCATGCCAGGTTTCAGGATTCCAGTTTCAACTCTACCCACAGGGACTGTACCAATTCCGCCGATTTTATACACATCCTGTAAAAGGTTGTAGTATAAATTATAATACTATTTGATATTCTACGTTACCTGTAAGGGTAGACGTAATGGTTTGTCAGTGGGACGACTTGGTTGCATAATAGCATCCAAGGCTTCAATGAGCGTTTTACCATCAGCTTTTCCTTCTTTACGCTCAATAGTCCACCCTTTAAACCATGGCATTTTATCAGAAGGTTCCAACATATTGTCGCCGTTCCAGCCAGATATCGGTACAAAAGCAACGCTTGCAGGATTGTAGCCTATTTTTTTAATATACGAAGATACTTCTTTCTTAATTTCTTCAAAACGTGTTTCAGAGTAGGGCGGTTCAGTCGAGTCCATTTTATTCACACCCACAACTAACTGCTTCACTCCTAAAGTGAATGCTAATAAAGCATGCTCACGAGTTTGGCCATTTTTCGAAATTCCAGCTTCAAATTCACCTGTACCTGCTGCAACTATAAGTACAGCACAATCTGCTTGCGATGTACCAGTAATCATATTTTTAATGAAATCTCTATGTCCAGGTGCGTCAATGATTGTTACATAGTATTTAGCTGTCTCAAATTTCCACAATGCAATATCAATGGTGATACCACGTTCACGCTCTGCTTTAAGTTTATCCAAGACCCATGCATACTTGAATGATCCTTTACCCATTTCTTGGGCTTCTTTCTCGAATTTTTCAATGGTACGTTTATCAATACCACCACATTTGTAAATCAAGTGTCCGGTGGTAGTTGATTTACCAGAATCGACATGTCCAATGACAACAATATTAATATGAACCTTTTCTTTACCCATTTTTTATTCTTTCAATCGCAATCGCTGTAAATTACAAATACTTTTGAAATGACAGGGAATTGTAGGGCGTCATAATAAAATCGTCCTTGACGCGCAACTATCCAAATTAAGTTTCTACTTCAAAAACGATGAATAATTATTTGGCGAAATATTACGCGCCATTTTGTGATGCAATAAAGGGTGGAAATAGTTTATTAAACCACCAAAAAATATAAATAATAACTAGATCAATAATAAACTTAAAATCTTTCTATATTTATTGATTTCTTTATAAAACGTATAATAATGGCGTTCAATGGTTACATAAAGTATTTTAGCGAAAACGTCGTGGGTGGGATAGTCTAAAAATTGCATTCTATTCGTAATTTTAATGAATACCATGCCGCAAGACAATTTAAACGACATATTGAGATATAAATATTACAAGGAAGCCGGCCGGTTCTACCTAATTGACAGATCAAATTTCGGGATTATAAAATAAGCGAATATATCGCGTTTTTAATTTGTTTTTTAAATACATTGACATTTTCTATTTTAAGTTGAAAATTATATACCGGCTTTAAGATAACGATTTATGAGCAAATTAATTAATTGACATTAATACATACACTTAAAATAGATTTTCCTAAAATGACATTGTATGTGTTTTAATTGTAATATTATCAGAAAATCTTATCAGTTTCCTAAATAATAAAGTACTCACCTTTAGAACAGTTCAAGAGGGCGACGAAAAGGAAACTGCCCTTGATATGCGTGCGCAACCGGATATGAGAGGGGTAAATTAGGGTAGGGTATTTCTATTGATTTAATTTTAAAATTTAAATTATTTCTTATTAGTTAACTTTTTCTTGTAATAACGATTTCTTAATTTACTTTTGATAATAAAATCTAACCAGAAACAATAAGAAAACGTTATGTATTTATGTTCATTTTTAATTGACAAATTGTCTTATAAGGGGAACCAATAAGCGAATGAGAATTTTTATCCCCTTATTTCTTTCCCGCCATAATTTAAATTTGCAAAACTATTTTTCATTAAACTAAAACTGTATTATAAAGTACATTCATAACATAAATCGTCACCGGAGAGCTGAGTCACAAAAACAAATTTTACAGGAGATAGTTTTTTTTTCTTCTCCAAGTGGGATAAGCGTTCCCATTAAACAATTTGTCTTGGGTCTGGTTGTATACTGGCTTACTCAATACCGGATGGCACTACTGTTTACAGAAAAAGTGGACACAACATATCTGTATAATTTTTTCCTATTCAATGTACGGACTTAGAATGCTGTCCATATTTTACCCTTGAACACAGAATAGTTCTGAGCCCAAAAGCAAAAATGTAAACAAAATAAAACAGAACTATAAAAGAACTTCTAAAGTGAAGTGACATTCTTAGAACTTGAAACAAAGAAAACGGACAACAAAAGTAAAAATTTAACTGAAAAAACATTCCTCAAACAATCGAACAAAACAGATAATGATAAAAAATTGGTCGAAAAACTCTCTCGCCGCCTAAGTCTTTTGGTGTTTGTTTGTTATCAGTAAAAGGCAAATTAGAAAAAAAACAATGATACGGTCTCAATATAGCTTCTTTCTGACAGAGAAATTGTAAGTGATTATATTTTTACCTTCCAACCTACATATATACATATTAGGTATAGAAGGTTATGCAATCGACTTTTTTTCACTATCGTTGATTCGACTTAATAGCTTATTTTACAACTTTTGGCCAAAGTTTCGCCAAGATCGACCATCATGCCTGGATGTGCGCGCGCGTGCGTGTCAGCGTGTGGGGACTGGGGGGGCTGGGGTGCGTGTGTGTGCGCTTGTACGTACGTGTGCGTTCGTGCGTTTGCGTGCGCGAGAGTGCCCGTGAGAGTGCGTGCGTGCGCGGGTGTGCGAGCGCGTGTGGTTGCGCGCGTGCGAGCGTGTTTGTCGGTATTGATGTATATTAGTATCCACGATAAATCCAGAATAGAAATACCTACGCACTTATAATGTTGTATTTAAGCTTGTTTTCATTTGTGTTAGAGCTGATTAGAATTTGAGAGAAATCCAGCGGTGGAGAAGGGGGGTTTATTAGGGGCAGTTTTTGGTTTTTATCAAATATTTCTAAAACATCTGCATATTTCAAAGATATAAAAATAACTAGATATAGACCTTAAACATATAGATTAATTATGTTCTATGCAATTTTTTGATATAACAGGTAATTTAGCGGCAAAAAATTCCTAAGGTAGAATTTAATGTTAGTCCAAATTTTTTCATTATCTGAATAACGATTAATTTTATGAGAAAAAGTGTAGACGTATTTTTAAATAAAATGTAATTTTACATAAATTTTCTTTATAAAGTTTTTAAGGTAAAGCGAAATAAATGTAAAAATTAAATAAATATGATTGAAAATGCTGAAGCAGTATTCATATTTTTATGGAAGCGGGCGGCTTTGGAATTTTTTTTACGTTAACATGTATTTATGTCTATTAATCTCCATCGGATATGAAGTTTTAAACGTCATTCTGACAGATGTTTGTTTTTACAATGTTGCCTGTTCTCGTTGTGAACGTATAAAAGAGAGGTTGCATAGTTATCCTAAAAAAATTCGAATTAAAATTATTTCCTTTCTTTTAATTTCCATTTTGTAGGTTGGAAGGGTTACGACCCTAGTGTTTCACACTAGATATTTTAAATTTGTGTATTATAGAGTCAACCTGGTTAAGAATCTATTGAATTTATGGTTAAGGGTTTGCATGGACCGTCACTACCACAGACCATTAATAATGGTCTGTCACTACTTACATGGTTCAGTAAAGTTAGTAGACATCCCGTGTAGTTTTGAGCCACACGATTAATTAGATTTGTTATTGCGCTGGTTTGCTTTCTCGCTACTGTGTATTTTCATTTATCTTTCAGACAGATGAACGCTTCCACAAATTAGGTGATAAATGTTTGGCTCACGTGAATATTTACAATTACTTGTAATTTCGATTACTGTAATTACATTTTTTAAGTTTATGTAACGCATGGGACTTATTTGAAATATCATTATATCCGTAATTAAAAATTATTTTTAATTTTATTAAATACATGAATAAAAAGTTTACCTCGAGTAGGATTTGAACCTACGACCTGTACTTTGCTAGAGTACCGCGCTAACCAACTGCGCCATCAAGGTTCAAGCCCCAATCGATGTAAATTTCGTCTTTATATCCGGTTTTCTGTAGTAAGAATCGAAAGTAACTGGTTCTTCCTTTTTTATTTGTGCGGATCATTAAACCATATTTTTATTAGTTGAAGGGTTGCGAAGATTAGGGTAGAAATGGAAAGTAGAAGTTTGCTGACGTAGAGGCTGAGAGTTGATTTGGGACCTCGGACAAGAGATGGCTTTCTCATTTTCCATTTTGGTTGACCAGTAAAAATTTTCGTAATAATTAAATTCAAATTAAGTGGATCGTCTGCATAACCTTCGTTCTTCTGGAGAAATTACAGTTGTTGAGAACAATTATCATTATATTGTATGGTTATTATTTCTTTCCCGCTATAATTTTCATCTTTCTGTTTCGCCCTTGCGGACGTTGTTCTTATATCCGTAAGGACGAAACAGAAAGATCAAGAATCGCCGAACATGTCTGGAACGAAGACCACAGGATCCAATAAGATAACATACAGATAGTGGCAAAGGACGAGGACTCAAAGAAGCCACATACATCGCACTAGCAGAAAATCCAATAAACCAAGCTAGTGTAGAAATGAAACCCATATGGAATTCCAATAATGCGCGAAGAGCTTAAGCGCAATAGCAGCACTGCTAACCAAGAGTTTAATATATATATATATATATATATATATATATATTATATATATATATATATATATATATATATATATATATATATATATATATATATATATATATATTGGATTACTTAGTGGCTCAACGGTAAAGGCGTCAGACTAGTAAGTGAAAGGTACCAAGTTCGAATCTGAGAGTAGTCAAGTGCTTGGGAAAAATTGTATATAATATATGAATTCGACTCAAGTGCGAAAACAGTCCTTCTCAGGACTAAGCCTGATGACGGAGCAGAGTCCGCTTCCGAAACGTTGCGCTCAAAAAGCATAAACTGTGGAAATAGGCCGATCAACTCCACTAATAGGAAACCACAGTTACGAAACACTTATAATACAGAATACATTGTAACAATTTCATACGAAATAGATCGAAAAGACTGTTTTGAGTAACGTTAGTCTTCGTCACCGTCTTCATTTACTATAACATTAACCTTTTCATCAATAAACAAACCACTCAATATTTCAGCAGGTCTTACTATTTTTGCCAAATATCGAAAGTGAGACAGTTAATATATGACAGTGCGCCTACCTAGAGCACAATCACAACAATATCGATCAATTCCAGAAATTCCACTCTTATCTGGCTGATAATCAACAAAACAACGATATGTTTTTGAATTGTCCAGATCTCACTTCAAGTTTTATAATATTAGGTGTGATTTTTACATAATGGAGTGTGATTGTTCTGTCTTCATTCATCATCTCAGCAAGATACGATACAGCTTGAGACATTTGATACGATTCTGTAAAAAAAATTTTGAGTTCTTGCTCCTTTAACTCTGGAAAATCAGTTAATTGATCTGAAGTTATTATTGTAAATGGAACTTTTCGTCTTGCCCAACGATTAGTCTCTACTTCTGAAGCCAGAATATTATCTTGATCGTTTTTCGAATTCGTTGCGGCAATAATTTTCTCAGAAAGGTCAAGATCATAATCAAGTCGTAGAAAACAAGCAATTCGACAAAAGAAACCAGTTTTAGGAAGTAATTTATGATCAACTTCTATAAGATATTGCCATGTACTGCTTCAACAACCCAGTGAATTTTGGTGACGAAACAGGATTCATTTGACTCATCTACAGTCAGCTGATTTAGTTTTCCTTTGAAAGCCTCGATCAGCTACAATATCATCTTTATTCAGAAATTTAATTAGACCATTAGGATCATTTAAGACGATTCTCATAATTTCAGCATCGTTCATATTAGCTGTATATGGCCCAAGCATGTCTATAACAAAACCATTTGTGGCGCATATCGTGAATGGTTTGCACAAGGGCATATTTCATTACTGATGGCATCAATTCCGAAATACTGAGACAAAACATCTTTTTCACAGTAGTCAGATACCAGTTGTTCACGAGCTAAACTAAAAACTGAGGATATTATTGCATTTGAAGTTCCGGTTCGTAATTTAAATGACAAGGGCTGGAGTAATAGTACGATTTATGGAATTGTTCATCGACGTTAACATTTCACGGAGTTTTATCAGTTTTTCCCATGTAAGACCAGTACATACCTCCAACTGTTTTTCTGAAAACGAGTGATCTCGAATTTTATCAATCATGGACGAATCCCTACCAACAGCCAGCCGCTCAAGTAATTTTTCCAAGTCATGAACTTCAAATACACTGGTATTTGAATAAATTCGAAAATTATTGATATCTTCATCATAGAATCGCTGTTTTATGATATGATCTTTATAGCACCGATTTCCTTCATGAATAAAGATTTTGCAAACACTTGTTTGGGAGCCTCGAATGGAGCTAATGTAATATTTATCGAAGATCCTCAAATGTAACAATATCTATGAGTGGAAATGATTCGAGGAAAACCCCTATTCCAGAAATTCTAATTCCTCTTCCATTTTTTCTTCAAAAACAAATGAAAGATCTTAAGTTGATGATACAAATGAAACAGTAGCTGAAGGCAATTAAGAAAAATTGCAGGTCCGATACTTAGGTAGACCAGGGCCCAATGAAACGAAAAATGCATAATGAATATATTTATGTAAAATTTTAATATTATGTAAAATATGAAAAGGTACCAGAATTCTTATAACTTTTGGCACCCATTCACGTTACTTCAATCTTTAATTTATTTTTTTTTTGGTGATTTACATTATTGAAACAACAGGTGTCTTCTGTTTAATTGTGCCCGCCTATGGAGTACCATGAAACATCCTTTGGGGTACACTGAAACAATGTAACAAACAAATCTATTTTCTAAAGTGACAATTTAATGACAAATTAGTGAACATTTAGTGAACCAAAATTAAAGGTCAAATTTCATATATGATTTCTGACGCTTCGTTTTCCGAAGAAAATGGTTTTGGTAAAATTTGTTTTATTGAAGTCAAACTAACTAGTGATACGTCTGAGGTTCCGGTTTGTAAAATGGTCAATTTTATCACTCTTCTTCAGGAAATCAATTTCAAAATCATTGTTCTCATCTTTGCCATTGACAATTTCACCAACATAATACATTTTATTTTTGTTCTAGTAATAAATTCTACGAGCACGTAGTCACCTTTGGTTTGCTCAGATTTCAAATATTCAAATTCATAGTCCTCACATTCTTCCATTAATTGATCACTGGTATCGGGCTCTTCAAATTCCATTTCCCGTCAGATGATTCTTAGGACGATTAAACTCTAATCTTTTAGTATCCATCTGATTTTTGTTCGATTGACTTTATTTTTCTTCGCTATGGCATCGTTTTCAGGAGTAGAAGGCTATTTTGCTTTTGCCTTTCCTGCGACCAGATCTATCCAGTTTTCTGTCCTTGGCTTTAGGAAAACCTATGAATTCTGCAGGACTTAGAAATGAATTTGTTGAAAGTGTTGCAGAACTAGATATAGAAGTGTTTATATTTGAAGATGTTGCAGAGCTAGATGTAAAGCTATTGGATTTGTCCCATCATCTATGGAATCTTCTTTTAATGTAGGATCCGGTCGATTCGTCACAGAACTAGACATAAAATCGATATCACTAAAACGTTTTTATCGAACGGAAAAATGCCAGTATTTTTAAATGATGCTATGATTGTCGCAGGAGTCATAGCTTTGATGAGCATAATTTACACATTCTGCAATTTCATAAACAGAGATCGTTTTTCCGGGATTTTTCGATCCAGCTGTCAATTGCCATATTATAATATGCTTTAAACGTTTGTAAACGCCGACATCAAGGAGTTACCTTATTTGTTGAATGCGGAGGAAACGTTGAATTGTTCCCCATTATCTTTTGCTAAATCCAAGGCCTTAATATAAAGATGGCTTTCGTGGTTGTCCAACAGCAGAAGTGTTGGAAGATTTAGAGCTCTGAGTATGTTTTATGAAGTGTCGAATAACTTCAACGAAAGTTCCTTAGTCATCCATCCGGATGGGTTAGCTAGACCTAGAGTACCAGAAGGTGCACCGGAAATTATGTGATTTTTAAATGCACTCTAGAAAATATCATTACAGGCGGAATAGTATTTCCGCAGCATTCACAATACAGCAAGTTGTGACAAGTACCATCTCAGAGCTAGTGCATTTATTCACTTGTTTGATTCTTTCTGCCACAACTTTTGGAGGTTTTGAACCGTTGTGGTTGAGTCTCATCAAGATTGTTTACAAGGTGGTAGGCATGTATACTCCATGCCAGCCGGGAGTTACCACCACCCTTACCATGGGCGCCTTAATATTGGGTCTCTGATTTTCTGAACTCGGTAAGGGCTGCCGGTTACCTTTTCCTTCATCCTTAATCTATTCTCATCCTTATCCTTCCTTCTCGCCTCACTGTCTTCCTATCGGATTAAAAGCCCCAATTCAAAAAGTGGCGCTCTAAAGGTAAATGTGAAATGCCGATCAACTCCACTAATAAAAAAAAAAAAAAAAAAAAAAAAAAAAAAAAAAAAAAAAAAAAAAAAAAAAAAAAAAAAAAAAAAAAAAAAAAAAAAAAAAAAAAAAAAAAAAAAAAAAAAAAAAAAAAAAAAAAAAAAAAAAAAAAAAAAAAAAAAAAAAAAAAAAAAAAAAAAAAAAAAAAAAAAAAAAAAAAAAAAAAAAAAAAAAAAAAAAAAAAAAAAAAAAAAAAAAAAAAAAAAAAAAAAAAAAAAAAAAAAAAAAAAAAAAAAAAAAAAAAAAAAAAAAAAAAAAAAAAAAAAAAAAAAAAAAAAAAAAAAAAAAAAAAAAAAAAAAAAAAAAAAAAAAAAAAAAAAAAAAAAAAAAAAAAAAAAAAAAAAAAAAAAAAAAAAAAAAAAAAAAAAAAAAAAAAAAAAAAAAAAAAAAAAAAAAAAAAAAAAAAAAAAAAAAAAAAAAAAAAACCCCCCCCCCCCCCCCCCCCCCCCCCCCCCCCCCCCCCCCCCCCCCCCCCCCCCCCCCCCCCCCCCCCCCCCCCCCCCCCCCCCCCCCCCCCCCCCCCCCCCCCCCCCCCCCCCCCCCCCCCCCCCCCCCCCCCCCCCCCCCCCCCCCCCCCCCCCCCCCCCCCCCCCCCCCCCCCCCCCCCCCCCCCCCCCCCCCCCCCCCCCCCCCCCCCCCCCCCCCCCCCCCCCCCCCCCCCCCCCCCAGTTGCCGTAATTACTTTTTTATAGCCAACTGTTTTGCGCAAATAAGTATTATCATTGACGCATTTTTTATCAGCATCCATTCTGAAATCGCGATTTAAAGTATGTATTAAAAGTGACGAAATATATCACAGTAGACAGATATTTCACTTATTCTAACTGTAACACTATTTAACGATAAAGTGTAATCCCATATAATGATGAGAGATGAAATAACATCAATAACTCTGCAATGTTATTAAATTGTGAAAAATAAAAATAGTCTCATTATAATGGTACTGACTTAATGGTCAGTTATCAGTAATAAGGGACCATGGACCTTTTACGTTGTCGAAGGTACAATGAATGCCGAAAAGTATCAGGAGGTTTTGGAAACTCAACTGTTGCCTCAAGTGAAAAAATGGTTCAAGAAACGAGAAAAGCCTATTTTTATGGATGATGGTGCGCCATGTCGTCGTGCGAAAAGGATTACAACATTTTTAGCTAAATAAGTGGATATTCTCGACTGGCCAGGAAATTCTCCCGTCATGAACCCTATCGAGACAGTCTGGGAGTTTTTGAAATTCGAAGTTAGGATTAAAGCCCCTACAACCAGGTAAGAGTTAATTAAGATACTTACTGATACTTGGAAACCGGACATCAAAATTCTATAAGCAGTATTCCTCATCGCGTTGACGCTGTGTTGGCTGCAAAAGGTGGTCATACAAAATATTGATTTTTGCGATAAAATGTATTTTCATGTAAAAAAAAATATTTTCATGTAAGTGATCCTTCTTTCTAGTAAAATGCAATGTATTGATAATCAGTGTTGGTGTTTTAACATGAAATAACCCTAATAATGTCTACTGACGTGTTAGGAAAACTTTATTTTTGAGCATGAATCTAATAATATGGCAAGGGACTGTACAACAAAATCAAACAGAAGTTTAAGCTTTTAGATCATAAACTGGACAATAAACTACTTCCTAAAACTGGTTTCTTTTGTCGAATTGCTTGTTTTCTACGACTTGATTCTGATCTTGATCTTTTTGAGAAAATTATGAATTAGAAAAAAGATCAAGATAATACTCTGGCTTCGGAAGTAGAGACTAATCGTTGGGCAAGACGAAAAGTTTCATTTATAACAATAACCTCAGATCAATTCACTGATTTTCCAGAGTTAACGGAGCAAAAACTTTTTTTTACAGGATCGTATCAAATGTCTTAAGCTGTATCGTAGTTAGCTGAGATGACGAATGAAGGCGGAACAATCACACTCCATTATGTAAAAATCACACGTAGTATTATAAAACTTGAAGTGAGATCTGGACATATTAATTAAAAAAAAAATCGTTGTTTTGTTATCAGCCAGATAAGAATGGAATCTCTGGAATTGATCGATATTGTTGTGATTGTGCTCTAGGCAGAGCTGGAAAAGATACTTTTAAAAAGTATTTAAATACTAAATACAAGATACTTTTACTATGAAAAAAGTATTTAAATAATAGATACTTTTTTTGGATAAAAGTATTTAAATATAAGATACCAAAAGTATTTAAATACTTTTTGGAAAATAAATACTTTTTAAAATATTTAAATACTGAAAGTATTTAAATACTTCTTTAAACTATTTTTATATTTCAATAATAATAAAAGTATTTAAATACTTTTTATAGAAATAAATACTTTTATATTTTTTATATGTTTATTATTTAAGTAGATGTACGAAATACTGAAACTATTTAATAAACAGGTAATACGTTTCTTACAAGTCGCATGTTGAACATATTAAATAAATAAAGTAAATGACTTCGTATAAGCACAAAAACGGTGTTAAGTAAACGAATTTTATAAAGAACCTCTTACAATTACAACACATGTATTTATTAAAATATGTGTTACAATAAATAATGTATTTACATTAAACATTATTTGCTTTTAATAATACCAAATTTTCAAAATTTGAGTCTGTCAACGCATGTCAGGTGATGTATATGTAATAAGTTTCTATTTTAATTTGGAATAATCCATAATGCTCATTACTCAATAAGTTTGATTACAATAAAAACAAGGCGGATGGTTGCAATTGCAAGTACAATATTTCAATACACCTTGTCACCTTCTTTCAAGCACGGTATAAAAATATTATTGTTAGTTGTTATACAATTAACACTAGGTAACCTTTTTGTGACAATACGCTGCTAAGAAGAGAACTCATTATTTTATTATTACAATTTATATAAATATTTTTGGAAGTATTTAAATATTTCTAAAAGTGTATTAGTATATAATATTTTAAAAGTATTTAAATAGTTTAAAAGTATTTAAATACTTTTACAAGTATTTAAATATTTTAAAAGTATTTAATTACTTTCACAAGTATTTAAATATTTTAAAAGTATTTAGATACTTTTTTAAATATAAGATACTAAATACTTTTGAAAAGTATTTAAATCTTAAATACAAGATACTTCTACAGGAAAGTATTTTAAATAGAAGTATTTAAATACTTTTTTGTATTTAAATACTAAAAGTATTTATATATCGAAATATTTCCCAGCTCTGGCTCTAGGTAGGTGCACTGTCGGATGCTGCTCAGACATTGCAGCTATCATATATTAGCTGTCTCACGTTCGATATTTGGCAAAAATAGTAAGACCTGCTGAAATATTGAGCCGTCTGTTTATTGATGAAAAGGTTAATGTAAATGAAGACAGTGACGAAGACTAACGTTACTCAAAACAGTCTTTTCGATCTATTTTGTATGAAATTATTACAATTAATGTTAACAATGTATTCTGTATTATAAGTGTTTTGTAACTGTGGTTTCCTATTAGTGGAGTTGATCGGCCTATTTCCACAGTTTATGCTTTTTGAGCGCGACGTTTCGGAAGCGGACTCTGCTTCCGTCATCAGACTTAGTCCTGTGAAGGACTGTTTTCGCACTTGAGCCGGATTCATATACCGTATATAATTTTTTCCCAAGCAGAAAAATTCTATAGTTTTCTTTAAGTGTAATTTAGCATGGAAACAAGATTTATTTAACGTCTCTTTAAACATTTTTCACACTCTTAATTATTTTAAGTAAGGTATGTCTTAATTTTCTATGTTTTTCTCTGTTTTTTCTCTGGTGAGGATGTATTTTCGGTGAAAAAACAATTTTTTATACATTTTTTTACCATCAAAAATATGTTTGTTTAAACGCAAGATTAGACAAAAAAAATTACGTTTTAATATTTTTCATATTGTTCCACCACTTCAAAAAAAATCGAAAAATCGAGTATAGAGTAGTATAAAGACATTTTCTGACAAAATCAAACGGTCATTTATTCACTTGTTTGATTCCCTTTCTGCCACAACTTTTGGAGGTTTTGAACCGTTGTGGTTTTCTCATCAAGATTGTTTAAAGGTGGTAGGCATGTATACTCCATGCCAGCCGGGAGTTACCACCACCCTTACCATGGGCGCCTTAATATTGGGTCTCTGATTTTCTGACTCGGTAAGGGCTGCCGGTTACCTTTTCCTTCATCCTTAATCTATTCTCATCCTTATTCTTCCTTCTCGCCTCACTGTCTTCCTATCGGATTAAAAGTCCCAAATTAAAAATAAGATGGCTGTGGTTTTAGGGTAATAAATTCCGGACGTAAAATCCTGCCCCATTCGGATGTCCGGGAGGGCAGGGCCCAAGCAACCACGGTCATCGAAAGTATCAACTTTCTGATTCACTACTGCAACATCCGCGGTATCAGGTCTAATCTTAATGCTATTCACCAACATCTTGAACAATTACAACCTGATATTTTGTTTCTATCTGAAACACAAGTCTCTCTGAAAACTCCGAGTCACCCGACTTGTAATTTCCTCCTCAATACCACCTTCACTCTAACTTTCGATATAAAGGAGGCGTATGTGCCTACATCAAGGCCAGAATTGCTTGCAATCCCAATTTTGTGAAATTCTACTGTTAGGTCTCCTAATGACAGTAACTTTCAAGACTTCTTCGATTACCTTAGTATGAAAGTTGACTATCTCCTGTCTCAGTTTCCATCTTGCGATATCTCAATTGTAGGCGATTTCAATGTTCATAACTCTAATTGGCTTCAGTTTTCATCTACTACAAATCCTGCTGGTCATAGTGCAGAAACATTTGCTATTTCATGTGATCTCACACAAATGATTTCTGAACCCACAAGAATCCCTGATAACCCTAACCATACTCCACATCTTCTAGATCTCTTTCTTACATCAAACCCTCTTGTTTATAAAACTTCCGTTCTTTCGCCTTTAGGTCTTTCCGACCATTGTCTAATAGAAATCATTTCTACTGTACCTAATTCCACTGTTGTTCGCAAAACCGATAGAACCTTGTGGTGTTTTAAGTCAGCTCGATGGAGTAATTTACGGATTTCTTTGCAACCTTTCCATGGCGTGAATATTGTTTTAAGTCGTCCTCTTCTTCGGACATCGCTCTTTCAGTATCTGAAGTCATCCTCATGGGAATGGAGTTATACATTCCCAAAAAACAGTACCGTATAGGTCATTCACGTTCCCAACCCTGGTTCAATAAGGCTTGTACTGATGATCTTTAAAAATAAATATTACATTAAATGGAAATCTAATAAATCGGTCGACAGTCATGTAGAATACGTTGGTGCTAGAAATATCTGCAAAAGTGTCATCACTAAAACTAAAAAGTTGTTCGAACAACGAAAATGCAATGAACTAGCTATATCTCCTTTAGGGAGTAGTAAATTTTGGTCTTTAGCTAAAGCCATTAGTAAAAACCTTGCAACATCTTCATTTCCTCCTGACATCTATTGACGGATCGGTAGTTGCTGATTCTGTAGACAAAGCCAAGTTTTTGTGGATTTGTTTGCATCAAACTCGTGTCTCAATGATTCTGGAAAAGATGTGCCCTAGTCAACTCTTTTTCATACGCTATGAAACCAATTTATTTTTGGTACAAGCTCTTGGAATCGATCATCAGTAGGCTTGATCTCAATAATGCAACTGGCCCAGACGGTAGCCCAGCTATTGTCTTAAAGAAATGTTCCCCCGAACTAGTACCAGTCCTATCTAAGCTCTATACGATCTCTATGTCTTCTGAGGAATTCCCTTCATCATGGAAGTTAGCAAATGTTCAACCTATTCCCAAAAAAGGCGATAAGACCGATCCCTCAAACTACCAATTGCCATCACTTCCATTTTGTCTAAAATCATGGAAAAAGCCATCAATCAGCAACTGCTCACGTTCCTTGAAACTAACAAACTCCTTAGTGACCACCAATATGGGTTTAGGCAAAGTCGTTCAACAGGCGATCTTCTTTCATATGTGACCCAAGTTTGGAACAATACAGAGAGACAGTCCGGTGAAACAGTTGTAGTCGCTTTAGATATCTCAAAGGCATTTGACCAAGTTTGGCATAAGTGTTTACTTGCCAAACTCACCTCGTTTGGTTAAATGAACGCTCATCAACTGGGTTTCTAGTTTCCTTGATAAAAGACGAATACGTGTCGTAGTTGATGGCTTTTTTTCAAAAGAAATTAGCATTAACGCGGGCGTACCACAGGGATCCGTTATAGCGCCTACACTTTTCTGCTGTACATAAATGCCTTATTTCTTCAACAACTAACCCCATCCATTGCTTTGCTGACGATAGCACTCTTCACTGTAGTTCATCTCAGTCTACTCATAGTGATAATCCACCTTCTATGTCAAATCAAGAAATTAAAGCTGAAATGGCAAATTCAATCAACAAAGCATTCAACGTATTCTCGAATGGGGAAGCAATAATCTAGTTAAATTTAATGCTAACAAAACTCAGTGTTGCCTTTGTCCGCCAAAAAGATCGATCATTTCCTGTTGTAAGTATGAATGGCTCAGTTCTTAAGTTTCAGACTCTATTACTCTGTTGGGTATGACTGTATCTTCAAATCTCTCATGGTTGACCATCTTCTGTCAGTACCAAAACAGCTGCTCGTAAAATAGGCTTTTGTACAGATCTAAGCAGTACTTTACCTCTCGACAACTCCTTCTGCTGTATAAGGCCCAAATTCGGCCTCATCTGAATATAATTTCACCTCTGGGTTAGGCTCCCCAATACGCTCTCATATCGTTGATCGTATTCAAAAGAGAGCATTAGGCTTATAAATGACCCGTCCTTAACTTCTCACATACAGTCCCTTGAGCAAGAAGGAATGGTTTCAGTTCTTTCTTTGTATTATCGTTATTACAACGGCTATTGTACTGCTGAATTATATTCTTTATACCATTTCGGCTATCTTTGCGAGAAACACTCGGTTCGCTTATTCACATCATCAGATGCAGTACAAATCTCCACTTGTCGTACCAAACGGGCGCAATCCACATTTTTCTACACGGCTTCTAAACTCTGGAATGATCTCATCCTAGTTCCTGCTTTAACCTCTCACTTTATAAATATATGAGAAAATTTTAATTTTGGTAGCATGTTCATAGTGCATCTTTTAATTTGGCAATATCATTATCTCCTTCTATCCATCCTCCTAAGTGTTCCTAAGTGCTTTAGGACGATAGGCCAAATTTAGCCTGTTCAAAAAAATACTCTTGTTCCGTCAGCAAACATAGGGTTACTGTTATAAATTTTGTCCAGATATGTAAAAGACATATTAACATTGATGTTCGTTAAATGCTGAAAAAATCGCTCTTGACAAGACTACTAGTCCTTCGAGTGCCGGACACTTAAGCATTGGATGTCTCTTCATGAATCCAAGTACAGCCAGTTTCAACACCAGCCATTTCTTCATTTGAACCATTTTTCAAATGGACAACTTTTAATGGAATTGACTGTGCGCCATTCTGATAAGTCAACTTTCCTAATATTCGAATTATCAATGCCATAAAATCATACGCAGTAGAATCTACTGATAAGTTCTGGTTCTTGACTTATTGGTAAAATTTGTCTTACCGTAGGTTAATTAAGGTTTCATTGAACCGGATCTCAATTTTCCTGTAGCTTGGTTTTCCTAACGTTACCTGTAAATGAAAAGGCATTCAAATGCCATTTCACAACAATGATTTTAGAACGATAATATTTCAAAGACTTTTTCGATAAATAACTTTTAAATCTGTTTAACATAAAAACTCACGAAATACAGTTGAAAAGTTTGAAAACTTAGTTTGCTCAGCTGCCTTCTTTAAACTCGTCCATTGATTAACCAAATTAACGAGCGCTGCTATAGAGTCTAACTGCAGATAAAGTATACCAAATGTTTCAGTTTTCTGAATTTTGTTTCACCATGATTCCTGGATAAAATTCATTTTCAGTTTGGGACAATAAAACACAATTAGAAAAAGATCAAGATAATACTCTGGCTTCGAAGTAGAGACTAATCGTTGGGCACGATGAAAACTTTCATTTACAACAATAACCTCAGATCGAATTCACTGATTTTCCAGAGTTAACGGAGCAAGAACTCAAAATTTTTACAGGATCGTATCAAATGTCTTAAGCTGTATCGCAGTTAGCTGAGATGACGAATGAAGCGGAACAATCACACTCCATTATGTAAAATACACGTAGTATTATAAACTTGAAGTGAGATCTGGAATATTAATTAAAAAAATCGTGTTTTGTTTATCAGCCAGATAAGAATGGAATCTCTGGAATTGATCGATATTGTTGTGATTGTGCTCTAGGTAGAGTGATACGGATACTTTAAACATTTAAACTAAATCAAGATACTTTACTTAAAAAGTATTAAAAATGATATTTTGGAAAAATATTTAAAATGAGTAGCTAAAAGTATTAAATACTTTTATTGAAAATAAAAGTTTAAAATTTGTATAATACTGAAGATTAAATACTTACTTAAACATTTTTTATTTCAATAATATTAAAGTATTTAAATACTTTATAGATAAACTTTTAAATATATATTTTTATTTTTTATTTGAAGTAGATGTACGAAATACTGAAACTATTTAATAATACAGGTAAAACGTTTCTTTAATCAAGTCATGTTGAACATATTTAAATATTTAATGTACACACTTCGTATAAAGCACAAAAACGTGTTAAGTAAAACAGAAAAAAAAAAAAAAAAAAAAAAAAAAAAAAAAAAAAAAAAAAAAAAAAAAAAAAAAAAAAAAAAAAAAAAAAAAAAAAAAAAAAAAAAAAAAAAAAAAAAAAAAAAAAAAAAAAAAAAAAAAAAAAAAAAAAAGAAGAGAACTCATTATTTATTATTACAATTTATATCGAAATATTTTTATTTTTAAATATTTCCAAAAGTGTATTGTATATAATATTTTAATAAGTATTATAATAATAATAAAGTTTAAAATATTTATCTACCCAAAATATTTATAATATTGTTGAGAGGTATTTAATTACTCCACAAGTTATGTATTTAAATATTTTAAAAAGAATTATAATACCTTCTTTAAATATAGATCTAACTACTTGAAAAGGAATTATAAATCTTAAACATTTTACAAGATATAATTAAGTAAAGTATTTCTTAAAAAATATAAACTCTTTTGATTATTTAAATACTTGAAAAGTTTATATCAATATTTATCTGCATAAAAAATAGTTAGTATTAAGCAATTTAAATTAGATAAGAATTGGTCCAGAACATTGCATAATCGATATATTATATTAATTCGACTATATATGCAAATATCATGTCAAGACCTAAGCTAAATATTGAGCCGTCTGTTTAAAGTTGATGAAATAGGTTAATGTAAAAAGTAGTGACGAAGATAACGTTACTCAAAACGAGTCTTTATCGATCTATTTGTATGAAATTATTACAATTAATTTAACAATGTATTCTGTATATAAGTGTTTTGTAATATGGTTTCTATTATGGAGTTGATCGGCATTATCAGTTTAAAATTTAGGACGTTCTGAAGCCGACCTTCTCAGGACACGTCTAAAGACTTTTTGACAGAATTAATATAAGTATTTAATTTCGTGTCTAACAGGAAGAATTTATAGTTTTCTGTGTGTAATTTAATGTGTAAATTATTTAAGTATAAACAATTTACTTAATTTTAGTAAGGTAGTAATTCTGAAGGCAATTTTCTGTAAATAGGCTGACTGTGTTGCGGGTTAAAACTTTTAAGTACCAGTTTCACAAAATTTATAAGGAACTAACAAAATCCTTAATTTTTCAATGCCCATTAAAAAATCAAAAAATAAGCAGAGATCAAACGGTATCTTGTTACACATAAACAAAACCAAAGTAAACATGAACTTTGATTAATGTAAGGTTAAATGGAAACTTAAAATAAAAGATGAAAGGTTAGAGGAAAATCGAAAGGGCACCCTTAAAGAAAAGGAGAAATGGTCTTTTCCCAATAGTTAACTTTAGAGAAATAATAGAATGATGTATTAAACTGAAAGATTCTAAATTACAAAGTTAACTTAAATTCAACTAGCGAATGGAAGTAAGTATCTATTATCCTTAATGGAATAATATAATTTATACAACAAGGATATTTCGAGAAAATTTTCCCAAAAATGATCTTAAACTAGAAATGAAACAGAAATATTTTAAAATCCCAACATTCATAATATTTTAAAACCAAGAAAAACAATCTTCCACGACGCAAGATCTTACGTACCTCAGCCTGAAAAGGTCAATTTAATAAACCATATTAAATCAGTTATTTACAAGAAAACAATTAATTAAACAGCTACATTTCGTTTAACAAAACTGAGTAAACCTTATTAAAACCTCAATACTTTGAAAAGGCTGTTAGTTTCAAATTTATCTCGAAATAAAAAAAATATTAGAATAAGCAATTTAAATTAGATAAAGAAATTGGTCCAAAACCTTATCCATAAAACGGTATAATATATATAATTTTTATTAAGCTAAATTTGACATTATTCAATATCACGCTACACTAAAGTAATTGGTATAAACATAAAAGTTGCAAAAGCTACTGAAAAACCACATAAACAGTAGTCAAAATTAATTATCCCCAAAATGAAGTTGCATAAAACCAACTGGGTGTGGTAAATTTTAAAAAAATTATTCAAAATGTTGATTGTTGAGTGTACGTAAATATAGAATACCATTTAGGAGTTTAAAATAAATGATTAAAATTAGCAATCGATCCTATATCGATTTTCCTTACTACAGGTAACACTTTAACAAATACTCTTTGACAGAATTAATATAAATGTATTTAATTTTATAGTATCGTAACTATGAAGAATTTAGTAATATATGTTCGTGGTAAAATATTTGTCAAATATTTAACATTAATACGGCAAATTATTAATTTCGTATAGCTATCGTAATCTGCTGAAGGCAATTTATACATGCGATAAAAGGAAAGAGCTGACCTTGGTTTGAGGTTATGGGTTCAATTGTAGCCAGGATTTCACCGCTTCAATACAGGTGTAACCTCAAATTCAGTAAAACCAAGTACGTTAGACACAGCGAACGAGTTCAATGAAACCAATTTTAAATAAGCAGAGATCCAGAACGGTAATCTGTTACCAATAAAGACAAAACAATGTAAAATGAACTTTGATGTAATCGTAACGGTAATGGAAATTAATTGCTAAAACGAAGTAAAGATTAGAACGGTGTTTATTCAGTGAGAATGTAACCTCTAAGGTCGAATGTGCGTTAGTGTAAATGTATTGTTAACAGAATAAACCGTTTTTATACAGTGTATTTATTAAGAAATAGCCCCATCTATATTTTTGAAACAGCAAAATAACAGATCCATTTTCAGAGTTAAGTATACCAATCACCAGAACTACGTACATCTTTCAGAGATGGCGCTATAGGTTTGAAATTAAATTTTAGAAATGGTAAATAACTACAGAAAGCTTTAATACGTTAAACTAGCGGAACTAAAAACGACTAAACTTTTGAAATACAAAGGTGGATACGAGAGAGAAATAATTTTCGTATAATGTAGAAACATAAACGCGATAAAAGAAAATCATATGTGAAGTAGCAATTAGCTATAATAAAGCAATAATTTTGTATAACGTAGAAAAGTAAGCGTGCTGAAAGAACCCATTTAATCCATAATACTCATTAGTAAATGCTGTAAATACAGAAATTTTAAATCATTATAGTAAAGAAATAGATACGAGTAAGCTTAAACCACATTACTACATGTTTAAGTCACAGATACCTATTTAAGGTAGCTGTTAGAAACAGTAACCAGATATAATGATACAATCGATCCTATATCGATTTTTGCACATTACATGTATACACACACACACACACACACACAATATATATATATATATATATATATATATATATATATATATATATTATATATATATATATATATATATATATATATATATATTGTACTGTATCGTTAAAAATTATTATTTATTTACTCTAATTATTCAATTTTACTAAATACGATAAGGTTCTTATGTAATAATATTAACAAAACAATATATGCGCCGTACTAGCTCAAAATCTCTTTTGAGGATAGGGTTCAATTGTATTAAACATTGATTGTTGGCAAAATAAATTAAATTTGGGAATATTCATGTAAATGATCAAATTGTATTTTATAATAAACAGTTACAATGTGAAACCAACTTTGTTGAGATCTGCACAAACTACGCTTGCGTTGCGTACTTAAAACTCAAATAAATGTAACTTGTCAAAAATTTCTGCAATTGATCTACATTATTGAGCACAATTTTAATTTTGTTTGAGGTAAACTTATTAATTTTATAACAACACTGAATCATTTACTTTTCAGATATTGACACGTGTATTCGTACAAACATTTATACATTATTTAAGAAAAATAAATATAGGACATCAAAAAAAAATCAATGCAATAGGGTTATGATAGAGAAATACACTCACATGGGTTGCTGCAAATCCTAAATAATGTTCATGTCGGGTTACTCCACATTAAACATTGGACGTAGACTTCCTTCCATAAATCGGTGATACTGCCTTCCTGTCCCAAATATGCTGCTTAACATTCCATAATTTCATCCAAACCAAATAACTGTTGACTACTCTTCATGTAGTAAGTACGATGTACTTACAATGCTCAAATACTTTCAAACAAGCACTTTATTTTATTTGTGTTCTTAAAATGTTGTATTATTTATTTAATAATTTCTCGGATTTAATTTTGTATTTTAATTTTATGTAAATTTTTGTATTCACTTGCATCTTTATTTTAGATTCTGTTATGAAGTGAAAATTTATTTTATGATCTCTTATCACTGCCAGCAAAATAAACATCGAATCCAAAATAATTGAAGAAATTTATTAACATACAAAAAAGTTGCACATCAACCGATGTTTACACACGATCTTGAAAAACGAAACAATTACAATTTTATCGAACAATTGTGATCGGTAACCTTATTTTTAACTTTAGTTATAGGTTAAAACAATTGTTTCTGATATGTCAACTCTACGTCGATCGCTTTTCAAATCCGATAATGTTTACGAGAATTGTTACTTACATGTAAACCCAAATAACACTAACACTATGACTTGTTAGTCACAAAAATTTTCAAAAACAAGAGTGGCAAGAGAGAGAAATCAGGAGCAATTTCTTTTATACATTTCTCCTAGATACCAAATTTTCAATTTTTTTTCTACATTACACACAAAAGATTCTAGCTTCTGATTGGTCTAAACAAAATTGTAAACTTAACTAAAACATAAATTATGCTATATCTTCTTTAAAACAATTCGGATTTGATTTTTAATGACAGATTTGGAATCAGGGCAAAATTCCGCATAAAAAAAACGCCACACAAGCCCTATTTCGCTTCAATAATTTTCACTCTGACAACTTATAATCTAAATTTACTAATATCAAAAAAACTTACATCCTACAACTAAGCTAATTACATATTCAAATTCCACATAAAAAAACTGTATCAGAATACATTTATTTCAACCCATTTTATTTAAATTTTACAAAATTTCCACCTTCACATTTAACATGTAGGTAGTTAACCTAACTTTCCTAATTTTATGTTTATATTACATATTTATAGTTAAATTCCTTGTTAAATCTTTTTATAATTTATTTTAAACTTACCCTATAAAAACTATAATTTTGTGAAATTCTTACAAATAATACTTAACCTAACTTAATATAAATGTACTTTTAATTTGTGTAATAACTGTCTATAACACTTGAAATGTTCATAAAATGTGTCGCTAACACCAATACTGTTTACTTGTACTCCATAGTTCTTAATTTTGTCATTTGACATTTTCATATTGTTTAACTATTTTGTCAATTTTTGTATAAAATTTGCAATTTTATATTAAATATCACACTGCACAATTGTTGTTCATGTTCTTAATTATGTTTTTAAGCAACTATCACTTCTTATGCACGTTTTATATACTTTGTCTTTGAATTACAAATATACTATGTTCGTATCATACCCTTTCTTTCATATTTCAAATAGTTTATGCATTGTACCTAATACTATATATTCTACATTTTATAATTATCATACTGTATGTGATCAATATCTGATATGTGTTCAAAATATTAAAATTCATTGAATAAAATGCGAAATTACACAAATATGTTACACGAAACTAATCGTACCCATTAATATTAATCATGTTGACCTTTCTCACATGCTGTTTTGTCACATCAAATCCATAATTTTGCACTCGTAACTATTTTCTCATTGAAAACGAACTATATACTTCCATAAATTTATCTAACTTGCCTACTATAGAGAATTTCAAACTCAATAAACTCTAGCCCCTTTATTATACCTACTTCTAATCATCTCAATATATATATATATATATATATATATATATATATATATATATCCAGCTATACTCTTTGCACTACTGTTTTTTATTACACTAAAACTGTATTACAAAGTACATTTATAACAACAAATACGCTTTTCATTTTTAACATTTTGTTAGTTCTAAATATAAGTATTAATTAACGACATTTTTTGAGGTATCTATTTAACCTTTTTCGAAAATATTACATCTTCACTGTTATTTTTGGAAATCAATATTTTAGTTAATCGTATAGCTAAAAAAATAAAATTCATTCTTAGGATTTTACTTAGCCCTTAAATTTAATCGGGCATAATATAAAAGTTCAATTTTCTACAGTTCGTTCAAAATGTCAGTGCCAATTTTGATATCCGAAAATACCAAGTAGATTTTTTCTATAGCACACACAAATATTTTATTTCAGTTAATTAAGAATTTTATATTTTAATCCTACATTTGGAACATGATAACAAGACAATGCATTATAATATCCATACACTTCTAAACATTTATTAATATCATTTAATAATTTGTTGCAGGAAATAGGTTTATTCGTAATTTGTTCTAATATTGTATAATATGGTATAAAAGGTATATCAAGGTATAAATCTTAATAATGGTCTAAATCAATGTTTTAAAGCGTTCTCAATACAAATCGTTAAAATAACTAGAGACACCAACCACTCAATAAAAGATAATGCCGTTGACTCAGCAGGTAGATTAAACCGGGTGTGATTCATGCTTAATTACCAACAATTTCTGCTTGGTTCTTTTCACCTAACATCAATATAGTAACTTCTAGGTAACAATAATAAAAATGATCTCAGACGCCAAGTTATTTTTTTTACGCTCGGAATAACTAAACCGAGGATACAATAAAGCATTCATCAAAATGTCAAAATAAAAGGTATACAAATTATGTTTGTTAAGCACTTAAATTTGGGATTATATAAAATAACTCTTAAAACTAGTGTTAATAGCCTTATCCTAATAAGTCATTGGGGTATAAATACCTGTTACAAAATTTTTGTACAACTTCTTGAGAACCTCTGTTATCATAAGGAATGCGGAAATGTAAACCAAAGATGATGTAATCTTCGTACCGATGTTGTGCAATATGTCGTATTTTCACTGTTTTACGTTGTAAATCCAGAATTTATTGCATTTTCTTGAAGGTTCAAATAAAAGGTGTGATCTAAATTTAGATCTGAATTAAATGCAAAATGAAGATCTAAATTAGATCGAATAAGTATAAAATGAATTAAACGTTTAATTAAATGCAATTAAAAGTAGAATTAAATGTGCAATTAAAAGTATAATTAAAACGGCAAGTAAAAGTATAATAAAAAAGTTTAAAACGCTCTCCTGTAAAGTTAGTAAAATCGATATACTATATTGATACATATGTAATGCAGCTAAAATTTACGATCAATCTGTTACTTTTACGAATGCCGTAAGGAACTTTTAACGAATGTTATAAAAATTTATTTTTTAGCCAAGAAGTTTCCAGTCGAGCAAAACCCTATAAGAATTTGTTTTTAAATGAATGTTGTAAGAAGTACAATTTTTTTTAACGAATGCCGTACTGTAAGAATTGTTTTAACGAATTATGCATCAATTTCTTCTAAAAGATTAAACGATTTACTAGATCCGACTAAGTCCGTTTGTGAGTTTATCCAAGTATACAAATTGGCGAATTTTATTATTGTAAAACATAGCATACAAAATCTATTCGATAAATGCGTTAAACATATTTGTATGTATGAAGAATCGTAAGTTCGTATCTAATCTTTAGTAAGGTAAATCGAACTTTAAACATGTGCAAGAAATGTAGGAACGTATTATTAAAGTTTATCCAGTATCAAAATAAGTTTGTTGAATAAGAAAGTAAAATTATACATCACTAAGACAAATTTTGTACGATACTAATTATAATGCAATATTGATACTAATCAATATATATATATATATATATAATAAATATATATATACTATATATATATATATAATTACAAAGATCTTAAAATAGTATTATTTATCTAATTTAATTTCTAAATGGGATAAGGTTCTTATGAAAATATTAAAAAAAAATATATTAGCTCAAAATCTTTTGGGGATAGGGTTCAATTGTTAAACATTGATTGTTGAAAATAAATTAAATCTGAGAATATTCATGTAAATGATCAAATTGTATTTTATAAAACAGTTACAGTGAAACCAACTTTGTTGAGATTAACTACGCTTGTCGTACTTAAACTCAAATAAATGTAGCTTGTCAAATTTTCAATTGATCTATATTGACAATTAATTTTGTTTGAGGTAAACTTATTAATTTTATAACAACACTGAATCATTTACTTTTAGATATTGACACGATTCGTACAAAATTTATACATTATTTAAAAAATAAATACAGGACATCAAAAAAAAATCAATAGGGTTGATGAAATAACCATGTTTGAAATCCCAAATAATAGGTACTCCACATTAAACATTGGACGTAGACTTCCTTCCATAAATCGGTGATATTGCCTCTTGTCCCAAATATGCTGCTTAACATTCCATAATTTCTGTTGACTTTCTTCATGGAATGATGTACTTACAATGCTAAATACTTTCAGACAAGCACTTTATTTTATTTGTTCTTAAATGTTGTTTTATTTAATAATTTCTCGATTTAATTTTGTATTTTAATTTAAATTTGTATTCATTGCATTTATTTTAGATTCTTGAAATGAAAATTTATTTTATGATCTATTATCACCAACAAAATAAACATCGAATCCAAAATAATTGAAGAAATTTATTAACATACAAAAAGTTGCACATCAACCGATGTTTACGATCTTGAAAACGAAGAATTAATTTTATCGAACAATTGTGATCGGTAACCTTATTTAATTTTTGAAAACAATTTTCGATATGTCAATATCGATCGCTTTTCAAATCGATAATGTTTACGAGAATTGTTACTTATAACCCAAATAACACTAACACTATGACTTGTTAGTCACAAATTTTCAAAACAAGAGAAGAGAAATGAATCTTTATACATTTCTCCTAGATACCAAATTTTCAATTTTTTCATTACACAAAGATTCTAGCTTTGATTGAAAAAAATTGTAAACTTAAAAACATAAATTATAATAATTAAAACAATGATTTGATTTTAATGACATTTGGAATCAGCAAAATTCCGCATAAAAAACTCACTATTTCTCAATAATTTATTCTGAATTAATCAATTCTAATATCAAAAAAATATCCTACAAATTAATTATATTCAATTCCACATAAAACATTTTATTTCAACCATTTTATTTAAATTTTACAAATTTCCACTCACATCTAACATGTGTAGTTAACCTAACTTTCTAATTTTATGTTTATATTACATTTATAGTAAATCCTTATTAAATGTTTTAATTTATTTTAAACTTACTCCTATAAAACTATAAATTTGTGAAATTTTACAAATAATACTTAACCAACTTAATATAAATTTATTTAATTGTGTAATAACTGTCATAACATTGAAAATTCATAAATGTCTAAACAATACTGTTTACTTGTATCATATCTTAATTTTGTCATTTGACATTTTCATATTGTTTACATTTTGTCAATTTTAAAATTTAATTTATATTAATACTCACAATTGTTGTTCATGTTCTTAATTATGTTTTGCCTATCTTATGCACGTTTTATATATTTGTCTTTGAATTACAAATATACTATGTTGTATCACCTTTCTTTCATATTTCAAATAGTTTATGTACTAATACTACATTCTACATTTTATAATTATCATATTCTATGATCAATATCTGATATGTTCAAAATATTAAAATTCATTGAATAAAATGCGAAATAAAAATGTTAAGAAACAATCGTACCTAATATAATCGTGTTGACCTTCATGCTACTGGTATAGCTCAATTTTATGAAAATAACAACTTGTGCAAATCCCACAAAGCCTGTTTGTCACATCAAACCATAATTTTGCACTAACTTTTTCTCATTAAAGAACTGTATTCAAAATTTATCTAACTTGCCTACTATAGAAATTTCAAACTAATAAACTTAGCTTTATTATACCTACTTAATCATCTCAATATATATATATATATATATATATATATATATATATATATATCAGTATCTTACTGTTTTATTACACTAAACTGTATTACAAAGTACGTTTATAACAATACGCTTTTTTAACATTTTGTTTTCTAAATATAAGTATTAATTAACGACATTTTGAGGTATCTATTTAACCTTTCGAAAATATTACATCTTCACTGTTATTTTTGGAAATCAATATTTTGTAATCGTAGCTAAAAAATAAAATTCATTCTTGATTTTACTTAGCCCTTAAATTTAATGGCAATATAAGTTCAATTTTTCAGTTCGTTAAAGTCACAATTTGATATCCTAAAATACCAAGTAGATTTTTTCTAACACAAATATTTTATTTCAGTTAATTAAAATTTTATATTTTAATCCTACATTTGGAACATGATAAAGACAATCATTATAATATCCATACACTTCTAAACATTTATTAATATCATTTAATAATTTGTTGCAGAAATAGGTTTATTCGTAATTTGTTCTAATATTGTAAATGGTATAAAGGTATCAAGGTATAAATCTTATAATGGTCTAAATCAATGTTTTAAAGCGTTTCAATAAAATCGTTAAAATAACTAGAGACACCAACCATAAAAAAGATAATGCCGTTGACTCAGCAGGTAGATTAAACCGGTCTGATTCAGCTTAATTACCAACAATTTCGCTGTTATATTCACTAACATCAATATAGTAACTTCTAGGTAAATAAAAAATGATCTCAGACGCCAAGTTATTTTTTTTCGAATAACTAAACCGAGGATACAATAAAGCATTCATCAAAAAAAAAAAATTTTATAATTGGTAAAATAAATACTCAATGGGAACTAAATTTTATTACTAGAGAAAACAATCATATTTTTTTTAACAATAATTTAATTTTTATTAACATTTTTAGTTAAAAAGAATTCTGAATTAAATGAAAATGAATTAAACGTTTAATTAAAATGTAATTAAAAGTAGAATTAAATGACAATTAAAATTATAATTAAAATCAAGTAAAAGTATAATATTTATAGGTTATCTTATTACTTATTAATACAATAACAATAATAAATAATAATACATGCAGCTATATTTAAAACGTTTAATATGTATAATATAGGTACATATCAATGAATAAAATGATCTTGCCAAGGACTTTTCCCTCGTTCACAAAATAACTCATAAATTCATTTCTTATTTGTTTTGCTGTTATCTCAGAGTAACGAGAACGTTGTAATGGTTCAAGCGTTGATCTTCTTGTTGTAAGTCCTGACGACGTTGTACCCTCTTCAAAGTTTTCTCTATCAAAAGAATCTGACGAAGCATATGAAGAAAATGATGTTGTCATCAAATAATTATGCAAAACACAAGTTGTTCTAACAGCTGCTTCTATGTTTTCAGTTGACATATTAATTTGTGTTCTGTAACTTCTAAACCTTGCTGCTAGTATGCCAAATGCGTTTTCAACTATGTGGCGTGCTCGTGATGTTCGGTAATTATAAATCTTCTTCGCTCTACTATCCAAGTCATTTTGTCGAAATGGTTTCATCATATCTTTTCTAAGAGGAAACGCGTCGTCAGCTACAAAATCATACGGCAGCGTTCGTGAACTATTACCCAATGTGTCTTCTTTAGGAATATTTAAAGAATTATTTTCCAACTTTTCGTAAAAAATCGTATTCAAGAACACTCCTCCATCTGATACTCTGCCATTTGTACCAAAATCAAACAGCAAGAATTTGTATTTTGCATCAACAATTGCCATGAGGACCATACTATGTCTATTTTTGTAGCACTGTTAGGTGGAGGCACGATTTCAACGTGCTTAACATCAATGACACCTAAACAGTGAGGAAAGTTCCATCGTTCATGGAATTCCCTTGCTATTGTTTTCCATTCATCTTCCGTTTGTGGTAACTGAAACAAAGATAGGAGATTCATTATTATTAATAATAATAATTTATTTCAAAAACTTAACTACTACAACTATTACTACACTACAACTGTTATTATATTACATACTATAACTATTTTGGACATGATATATATATTTATTATGTTCAAGTGTTAATTATTTATACTATGAAATTATGAATTTATTGACTATTGCCTTGCTTATTGACTATGAGGATACCAAACTATATATTTCTTTTTTACAGGAATAATCCACGTCGCAATATGACCCACTAACCCCAGGGCGATCTGATGACGAAAGAGAAACACTAACACCAGGCCGATCTGATTTCGAAAGAGACACACCACCAGGCCGACCTGACATCGAAAGAGACACACCAACACCAGATCGATGTGACATCGAAAGAGACGTATCAACGCCAAATCGGTCTGATTCTGGAAGAGGCACGCTGCGACCAAATCGTTCAAAATCCACGAAAACTGCATATGAAGAGGCACTACTAAGTGTGAAAGAGCATTTTAAACGTCCGAGGATTCCGGAAAATCGTTTTGAAGTATATGGACGAAATGTAGGCATGAAATTACAAGGATTACCAAAACAGCAAAGAATTATTGCTGAAAAAATTATTAATGAGACTTTGTTCTTAGCCGAAATGGGTGATTTAACTACGTCACACACTGTCAAAACCAGCGATCTTATTAACACATTTTTTTCCCATCAGCCACACATTCAAGTACCATCTAATCAACCAAACGTTCAAACTGTCTCCACTCAGCCACACGTCGTATCATCTAATCAACTATACACTGAAACATTTTCCACTCAGTCACACATTCAAGCATCATCTAATCAATCAAACGTTCAAACTGTCTCCACTCAGCCCCACATCGTATCATCTAATCAACTATACGCTGAAAACTTTTCCAACCTTGATCAACAACATGCTCAAACTCACGATTCTCTCCTCCACACGGCTGATTCATTTGTACATAGTTTCACTGATAAATTATTATTGAATTTTATTATTAAGATTTCATTTCTTCATTGTTGAATAATTTCTGTTCGTTATTTCATTCTATTGATTTAATTAATAAACATGTAAAATAACGATCACAATTGCTGTTTTCTATTAATAGCCATCATTCATCATAACATCAAAAATAATTTTCTTATTGTTTTCTAGATACTTAAACTAGACAGGATGGTAAATAATAAAGCGGTCAAGCTCCTCCCTCGACCTCGTTCGAGCCTGTTTCTAAGTTAAATCAGCCCAGTAGTTTCGGAGCCTATTCAAAGCAAACATAACAATTCAGATATCTTTCCTCGTTCCTATAATATTAGTATACATTTAAAACTTACCTTTAAGTAATCTTGTTGTAGAACTTTATACAAAACATCACAAGTTTCAGAAATGATTCGACTGAGGGCCTGTTTTGATATCATCGTAGAAAACTTCATGCATTCGTATGAGCGACCTGTAGCTAAAAACCTCAGTGTTGCAGACAATCTTTCATGAGGACTTATTGCTTCTCTCATCACGGTATCCCTTTTTTGTATAAGCGGTGTAACTAGACACAGGAGGTGTAAGTAAGTCTCTTCATTCATTCTTAAATAATTATGCCAATCTTTTGGAGGAAATTTCAATTCATTTAATAAATTTATATGAGTATGACTTCGGCTTTTAAGAAGCCAGTCCTTCACACACTACGTGATTTTCTTCTTTTTGCACAATAAGCCAGGCTAGCGCTAGCGCGTCATCGTCTTCCATCGCGGATGACATGTTTCTTGTCTGAGTTTCTGCGGAGAACTGATGATCGACGCAAATATTTTGGACGTATGGACACTCTTTGGACGTTCGATAAACTGCACAAACGAACTGCGCAGTCGGATCGCTACGATAAATCGTTGTCGTGTATGCCGGGCTTAATAAATGTCAACGAAACGTATTTGCGCATTTATCTATGAGTCATTGACGACAGAAAGTTGACGTAATACGTCTTATAAAAGTCGTCTTAACCTTGGATTACGTAACGCTCGGATGAGTTATAGTTGGAGAAAACCCAGAATGTGAAAGTTAGGATGAGCCATGCGAAAGTTGTTTTAACCTTGAAGTGCGTATCGCGCAACCGATGGGGAAAACCCAGAAAATTGGTGAAGTAAGTTAGGTAAGTGTGTTACGATTGTTTTGTCCTGTTTTGTATTGACGTATAATTAGGTGCCGTAAGAACTTCTGCATCAATTTGTTAGTTTTACGGATGACGTAAGTATTGTGCATCAATTTGTTTTTTAACGAACAGCATGTTGTAAGAAATTTTTTTATGCCTTAAGAATATTGTATCGATTTGTTTTTTTACTTCTATGCTGTAAGAAATTGTTTTTAACGAATGCTGGAAAAATTTATTGTGACGAATATTGTAAGAATCTATTTTAACGAATGCATGTTGTAAGAAAATATTTTCAACGAATGATGTAAGAATTTTGCATCAATTGGTTTTCACGAATGCCGTAAGAATTTGTTTATTAATAAATGCTGTAAGAATATTTTTGTGTTATTGAGTAAAACCATGTGATGAAGATGGCTAAGGTTACGGTATGTCATGATTTCAAAAAGGAACCTAAACTACTATTTTTTAATTTTTTAGGGTTACTGGATTCTTTAGTTTCGATATTATATTCTGGAGCTTTTTATAGTTGGTAGGAGAAAGTGGGGCTCACCTTATAGAAGCTGTTGATAACTTAAAGCGTTTCTTTTTTTTTGGAGCGTAATAAACGTATGTATCCCTCGACAGGTTAATACTACTCATTTTACGTAAACTGAATAAGAGACCCCATACTTTTTCAAAACTGTGATTCTGAATGGAAGTTCAAGTTGAAGCAGTAGTTCATGAGGATTTATTGTAGAATTAGTAATTTTTTCCACTTTGCCTTCGAATAGGTCCTGATACAGACATTAGTTTCACTAAAATTTCCAACCTTTAAAGATTCATGTATTCTATTACATCACCCCATTCAATTCTTCGTCGTAGTGTTACTAGACTGATCTAAGTTAATTTTTGTTGATTCTAATTTTTATTAATGAGCACGTTTATCTTCATGCCCGTTGCTTCTTAAGCCAACATTGTTTTACTTCGTCACACAGTTTACTGTGTTCTGGTATTTAGTGAAAATGCTGAGTATATTAGGGAAAAGACATTTCAAATATAGTGTCGACTGCTTGTGATTTTTTGGGACAAGGTTTAATATAAATACTTGTTAAAATAAATTTAGATTAGCGATGATTTTTTTAAATATCTTTGATTATGGAAAATTATTTCAGTAGTCATTTGAAAAAAGGCTTTGTTTACTGTTTTGTTATAATGCAGACACTCTATTGGCATTACTAAACAACTTTGTTGGATTAAGCCATTGTGTAAGTTGAGTAACATATTTTTAATTATTTTAGTTATCGTGGAATTTTCTTTATTCAGACTTAACGACGTTTTTGGCTTTAAAATTTGTTATCGTTGAGTTTACCTTGTATAGAGTGATCGATTTGATTATTAACGTTCTTAAGTTGTAGTTGAAAGCTTATTTGGTTTATTGGATTAAAGATTTGGTTAACGGCGATAGTGTCAGGATGAAAGCGTGCCTTTTTACTAAATTGGTTTCGTGTATATATTTTTTTTTATGATTGTGTACCTGAACAGGCTAAATTTGGCCTATCGTGCTAAAGCACTCAGGAACACTTAGGAGGATGGTTAGAGGGATAATTAATTGCCAATAGATGCCTATGAACAGCTACCTTAAATTTTCTCATATCATAAGTGAGAGGAAAACAGGAACTAGGGAGATCATTCCAGAGTTTAGAAGCCGTGTAGAAGAATGTGGATTGTGCCCGTTTGGTACGACAAGTGGAGATTTGTACTGCATACTGATGATGTGAATGGGCGAACCAAGTGTTTCTCGCAAAGATAGCCCGAGATGGTATGAAAGAATATAATTCAGCAGCACAATAGCCGTTGTAATAACGATAATACAAAGAAAGAACTGAAACCATCCTTCTATGCTCAAGGGACTGTATGTGAGAAGTTAAGGACGGGTCATTTATAAGCCTAATCGCTCTCTTTTGAATACGATCAACGATATCGAGAGCGTATTGGGGAGAACTAATCCATAGGTGAGAATTATATTTCAATTTGGGCCTTATACAGCAGAAGGAGTTGGCGAGAGGCAAAGTACTGCTTAGATCTGTACAAAAATCCTATTTTACGAGCAGCTGTTTTGGTAGCTGACAGAAGATGGTCAACTCATAAGAGATTTGAAGATAAAGTCATACCCAACAGGGTAATAGAGTCTGAAAACTTAAGAACTGAGTCATTCATACTTACAACAGGAAATGATCGATCTTTTTTGGCGGACACAAGGCAACACTGAGTTTTGTTAGCATTAAATTTAACTAGATTATTGCTTCCCCATTCGAGAATACGTTGAATGTCTTTGTTGATTGAATTTGCCATTTCAGCTTTAACTTCTTGATTTGACATAGAAGGTGGATTACCACTATGAGTAGACTGAGATGAACTACAGTGAAGAGTGCTATCGTCAGCAAAGCAATGGATGGGGTTAGTTGTTGAAGAAATAAGGTCATTTATGTACAGCAGAAAAAGTGTAGGCGCTATAACGGATCCCTGTGGTAAGCCCGCGTTAATCCTAACTTCTTTTGAAAAAAAGCCATCAACTACGACACGTATTCGTCTTTTATCAAGGAAACTAGAAACCCGGTTGATGAGCATATCATTTAACCCAAACGGGGTGAGTTTAGCAAGTAAACACTTATGCCAAACTTGGTCAAATGCCTTTGAGATATCTACTAAGGAGTTTGTTAGTTTCAAGGAACGTGAGCAGTTGCTGATTGATGGCTTTTTCCATGATTTTAGACAAAATGGAAGTGATGGCAATTGGTCGGTAGTTTGAGGGATCGGTCTTATCGCCTTTTTTGGGAATAGGTTGAACATTTGCTAATTTCCATGATGAAGGGAATTCCCCAGAAGATATAGAGATCGTATAGAGCTTAGATAGGACTGGTACTAGTTCGGGGGAACATTTCTTTAAGACAATAGCTGGGATACGATCTGGGCCAGTCGCCTTATTGAGATCAAGCCTACTGATGATCGATTCCAAGAGCTTGTACCGAAAATGAGTTGGTTTCATATCGTATGAAGAAGAGTTGGCTAGGGGCACATCTTTTCCAGAATCATTGAGACACGAGTTTGATGCAAACAAATCCACAGAAACATTGGCTTTGTCTACAGAATCAGCAACTACCGATCCGTCAATAGATGTCGGGGAGGATGAAAACGTTCCAAAGTTTTACTAATGGCTTTAGCTAAAGACCAAAATTTACGACTGCTTAAAGGAGATGTAGCTAGTTCATTGCATTTTCGTTGTTCGAACAACTTTTTAGTTTTAGTGATGTCACTTTTGCAGATATTTCTAGCTCCAACGTATTCTACATGACTGTCGACCGATTTATTAGATTTCTATTTAATGTAATATTTATTTTTTAAAGATATTACATCAGCACAAGCCTTATTGAACCAAGGTTGGGAACGTGATTGACCTATATGGTACTGTTTTTTGGGAATGTATAACTCCATTCCCATGAGGATGACTTCAGATACTGAAAGAGCGATGTCCGAAGAAGAGGACGACTTAAAACAATATTCACGCCATAGAAAAGTTGTAAGAAATCCCGTAAATTACTCCATCGAGCTGATTTAAAACTCCACAAGGTTCTATCGGTTTTGCGAACAAACAGTGGAATTAGGTACAGTAGAAATGATTTCTATTAGACAATGGTCGGAAAGAACTAAAGGCGAAAGAACGGAAGTTTTATAAACAAGAGGGTTTGATGTCAGAAAGAGATCTAGAAGATGTGGAGTATGGTTAGGGTTATCAGGGATTCTTGTGGGTTCAGAAATCATTTGTGTGAGATCACATGAAATAGCAAATGTTTCTGCACTATGACCAGCAGGATTTGTAGTAGATGAAAACTGAAGCCAATTAGAGTTATGAACATTGAAATCGCCTACAATTGAGATATCGCAAGATGGAAACTGAGACAGGAGATAGTCAACTTTCATACTACGGTAATCGAAGAAGTCTTGAAAGTTACTGTCATTAGGAGACCTATAAATGCAACAGTAGAATTTCACAAAATTAGGGCCAGAATGTTTAAACCAAATCACGCCAAAATTTTTATTTTCTAAGGAAGAGACCCTCTTGCAAGCAATTCTGTCCTTGATGTAGGCACATACGCCTCCTTTATATCGAAAGTTAGAGTGAAGGTGGTATTGAGGAAATTGCAAGTCGGGTGACTCGGAGCTTTCAGAGGAGACTTGTGTTTCAGATAGAAACAAAATATCAGGTTGTAATTGTTCAAGATGTTGGTGAATAGCATTAAGATTAAACCTAATACCGCGGGTGTTGCAGTAGTGAATCACAAAGTTGATACTTTGATGACCTAGGTCGCTTGGGCCCTGCCCTCCCGGACATCCGAATGGGACAGGATTTTACGTCCGGCTCTAGAAACCACAGCCATCTTATTTTTTAATTTGGGACTTTTAATCCGATAGAAAGACTGTGAGGGCGAGAAGGAAGACTAAGGATGAGAATAGATGAAGGATGAAGGAAAAGGTAACCGGCAGCCCTTACCGTGTTCAGAAAATTGGAGACCCAATATTAAGGAGCCCATGATAAGGGTGGTGGTACCTCCCCGGCTGGCATGGAGTTACGCCTTTGTTCTGTGTAAATAGATTGTATAAATCCGTTAACTAGCTAGTTAAAGCTTAGCCACTGAACTTGCCATTTGGGAATTGCTATAATTGACTACCGAGTAGACGTACAACGAGAGGTCATCTCCCGTCGGACCGCTAACGTGGAGGCTGATTCCTTCCAAGCTGATTTTCGCTGCATAAGACATCGAGAATGCAATCCCTTTGTTTGCCTATTTATTTTGTTTGTGGTGGTTTTATGTGATTAACGTCTATTCATAAAATAATACAGTTATAAGCCGATGAATGCAGTTGTTTTGTATTTGAATGTTTCAAGTCATTCAATTTTCTGACAAACTGCTTTCATCCGTGCATTGAATGATTTATTATTGTTCCTTTTTTGTCTGTTTGTATGTAAATTGTTTTCAACATTTCCGTTGTAAGATTGATAACTTTTAAATGATTAGAACTAATCCTCGTATTGCTGAGATATAATAAGCAACGAATTAAGAGATTATTTAGTTTTGTTTGTTTTTCTTAGTTAGTTAGTTTATGATAAAGTTCTGTTAGATAACTAGTTTTCCCGCGGGTGTTTTTCAATGATTAGCGAAATATTTAGTGTTTGTTCATGCGTATCTTTGTTTAAATGCGTTGGGTTTGCAGTAACGTAAAAATAGGTTAAAGAAGGCCGTTGACCCAAAACCTGATTTGATTACACGCATTATTACGTTGAAGGTGCGTGACTATTTTGTAGATTTTTACAGGTAGAGAACCCGAACCTTAACTAGCGTGCACTTGGGGTTAAAGGCCGCGTAAGGTAAGTGAGTATTTGTCTGTCAATCTAACTGTACTTTGCGTGCGCCTAGATGTGCTCTCCCAATTGTGTTAATACAGTCTGGCGCCCATTAGTAAGACGATTTGATTGTTTTTAAAATGTAACAACCCCAATTTGGGACTTTCGGTAATACGGCAAACTACCCTAAATATTGAAATGTGAAACAACCTCACGACCTATATCCCACTGAGCAGTCGGCACATTTGTATTATCTGTTACGTCCGGTGTTAATTACGTTTTCACCTGTACCACCTTAAAATATTATAGATCAAGGGAAGTCACATAAGGACATTGAACTCTTTATTTTTCTGATAACTGTCGTTTCTGGCTTCCTCCATTGTTCGGGAAAAATAATGTTTAGGTTCAGCTTAATCTAGTAATTTATTTTAAGATGAAATTCCGACATTTAATGAAGATCAATTTTTGGATTTTAATGTAATTTGTTTCTTTTGTTTTTTATCAATGAATTTTGAGTTAGAAGTAAACGTAGCGCCATCTTGTGGTATAATTAGAAGCTGCCGCACACTTTGTAACTCCATCATGTACAATTTAATTTTCTGGTGTAATTTAAAACAAATTATAGCGGTATCTTGAAAGGTTAAGTACAAGATTCAATATAGCGCTATCTAGCGGCTTAACTTTTACTTATGGTTTATCACTATTATCGTTGAATGATAAATTAGCATTCAACGGTTTTATAAAAAAAAACATGAAAAATGTAATAATTTCTACCTATTATATCTATTTAAATTAGTTCAAGGAAGGGAAAACGCTTAAGGGATTAATAAGCAGAAATCGAAGCTGCAGTTTTGTATACCCGAACAAGATTTTCAAGAGTGGAATGTGAGGCAGTTTGAACATTTATCGCGGCATCATGTACCTAATATTTTGGGTTTAATATCGGATTTTTAATTTTATTTGAATGTTACAGGATGAGCCACGTTAAAATTAATCTTTAATTTCGCTATAACTCTAAAACTAACAAAATATTAAAATAAATTTTATATCATTTTTATGGCAAATTTAATTTACTTCTTGATTTTGATCTAATAAATACCTACATCATTGCAAATAAAATTGTACAGAATTTTTTTATTTTTAACGCCCCCTAGTGACGATGATAGACATTAAAAAGATAAGTATTTTATTAAAAATGACTGTTGGTGCTTAATTCGATTAACAAGTATCTCTTTAATATTGTAACGAACCGCAAGTCATTACTACAAAATTTTTTTAATTAATTATTTAACAATCAGCCCTCGTAAAAGAAATGATGTAAGATTTCTTAGTATTCAAACACCTGCAAGACTTGATCTAATATTTCTTAGTATTCCGTATTACTTAGTACCTAATTTAATATTTCTTATTATTTCGTGTGATTGCACAACCAAAAATTAATTTGTTTCCCCTCCAACGTAGATTTCGTAAAACAACGAATGTTTATACGTCAGAGTAATCTCCGCCAATTACAGATAGGATTCCCCCAAACGGAAGCCACCACCGCCTACCGAGAGTCCCCTATAAAAACCGCGCCGCACACCTTTTAAGGAATGAATGAATGAAGAAAATTGTACCTGTAAACCGGTAGAAGAGTAGAAGAAGAGCTTCGTCGCGCCTCGTGAACGCATCCCGCCGCCGAGAATTATTTAGTTAGTTTCACCAGCTCCTGTATTAGTTAGTCGGTTAGACTAACTCCGGTTTCAGAAAACCTGCACGTGACGGTTGTTTAAAAGTAAATCGCCGCAGACCTAGTGATAGCCACCGCGAGTTTAGCTCCCTGTATTTGCGAACGCGCACCGCGAACCTTGTGTAAATAGCTACCGTCGATCTTTGTGATTAACGACACGTAAGTCTGTAGAGTAATTCAGAACACAAACACACACAAACCCCCAGACCGCAACGGACAAAGCCACGAAGCAGTCGGGAGTAAAAACACAAACACACACAAACTCCCAGAGCGCAACGGGGAAAGCCATGAAGCAGTCGGGAGTACAAACACAAACACACACAAACCCCCAGACCGCAACGGGCAAAGCCACGAAGCAGTCGGGAGTACAAACACAACACACACTAAAACCCCCAGACCGCAACGGGCAAAGCCACGAAGCAGTCGGGAGTACAAACACAAACACACACAAACCCCCAGACCGCAACGGGCAAAGCCACGAAGCAGTCGGGAGTACAAACACAAACACACACAAACCCCCAGACCGCAACGGGCTAAGCCACGAAGCAGTCGGGAGTACAAACACACCACGCTACCATATACCTGACGACGGGAGCTAGGTAGGACTGTATAGCCCTGCAGCTCTTATCGTTTACTCTCACTTACATTCTAAACACCTGCAATCACCAGCTCGTTGGCGAAGACCGAAGTGCCTGTAATCACAAACAAATTAAACGTAGAGTATCCGACAAAGACCTCTAGAGAAGAAAAACCGTACATCGATAACCACGTGCTTAGTAATTGAATTTCAAGAAAGCAATCAATTAATTGTTTTCTACCAGCTTATTCCGCAAGTATAAAAACCGCCTTTAATAAATACGCGTTTTGTGCGTATACAATTAGGTAACATTCGTTTGTATCTACGTGAGATTTCGTTCATTTGCCTAAAAGAAATCACCACCATAAAATTATATCCCAGAAGATAACGCGCAAAAATATTAATTATACAACCAAACGTGTATAATCCGCCCAGTCTAAATTTAATGCGAAAGTAAACCTCGGAAGATATTCAGATTAGCGAACGTAATAGATCGCGAAGGTAAATTGCTTCACGAAGCATACGCGCCTGTCCGTCTTCCAGAAATTACTGAAGGTAAAGAGAAGCAAGCAAGTAGACCGGTGAACGCTCGTCCTGCGTACAACCGTGAACTCGGGATATCGATTTTCACTAGTGACCTAGATCTGCGCAACCCCCGTTTTAAATAACCAGTAGTTTGTTTATTCATTCTTTTCTTTTATAGACAGGGCCGTATCCAGCATAAATAATTAATTAAACGCAACGTTATTAATCATTTAAATATTACGTTCCTCATTGAGTGTAACTAGGGAGTATTAATATTTATTTACAGAAACGACTTCGACAACAATAAGCCGTCTTCTTGAGTGAGTGGAAGGAATAGGACATCCAAATTCTCCGTCCAGACCTAGTGGATACCCCCGACGCCGCTGTCTAAGTATTAAATGCAAATTATTTTCTCATTGTTTCTCAAGTTTATGTTTATGTTAGTTGTTCATAATGTTATTAGCCTAGTTTAAGTGTGAATACGTTAGATTTGTATATAATAGGATAATATACTATTAAACCGTTTTACTATAATTATTTTATGTGGACAGTGTAGAGCTAAAGTAAATATTCCGACGAACCTACCCCCCTCTTTAGTTTCTAATCTAAAGACCGATTGCAGTTTAGCCGCGGCAAATATAAAAATTGTGAGAAAGAACCTTACACTATGAGGCCAACATTTATGCAATTCGGCCCAGCAAAACCAAACTTCGTCAATTAAAGTGTTAAAAACCTTTATTTCGCTATAACTTTAAAACGAGCAAAGATATCAACTTGCGGTTTTTACGTTTTTTTTTTTGCATATCTAATCTACATTTCGAACACGATGTCAAAAATATAAAATATATATAAAATGAAAAAACTGATATAACAAATTACGCCCTCTAGTACTTTTCTTAGGAACTATCGTGTAACAATGGGAACGGCAATTTAAAAAGTAGTTTAGAATTTACAGAAATTTTAATGATTATACTTTCAATAGCTTCCACCACTCTATTATGGTCAGTACGCCAATGAACCTTAAACCAAAACTATGTAGGATTGTCTAGACTTTCTAACGATATAAGCATATATTTGGGAGAAATTTAGAATTTTATTATTTAACTAGCAGTATCCGGCGCTCTTTGCTGCGCTCAAATGTAAAACACATTCTTCCTCTCCCTCCTCCGCTCCTCGCCCCTTTTCTGAAAAAAAATCTAAATTTGCAATAAAAAATATTAAGTCACTTATCAAGATAAAAACTATCCTATCTTTTAAGTTTGACCAAACAATACACATTTACAAAATTTCATCAAAATATTTTCAGCCGTTTCCGAGATTAGCGTAACCGAACATCGTGACAAGAGACTTCCAACATTTTCTCGTGGCCTCATTCATAATAAAAAACTTTTTCCCATTGTCGTCAGATTGACAGGTCCCAAGATACAGCCGCTGACCTCGGTTATTTGCCCACCCAGTACAATCCTAACAAAACTGATGAAACGTCTTCTTTACTAAACATTGATTGGTCATGGTTACGTAATTTTTCTTGTGTTGATGGTGCATACACAAAATTTTATCTTATTGTACTCAATATTTGATATGTATGTGCCATGCTATCAAAGTAGAAAACGTTACTATCCTAAGTGGTTTACACCTGAAATAATCTTAAATATCCGCTTAAAATATAATTTTCTTAACAGATTTAGGATTGGCCGTAGCTGTGACTTAGACAAATTTAAACGTTTAAGGAAACTCATTAAATTGCTAATGCATACCGTGACTACTTACCTTAGATCTGCCGAAAACTCAATATCTAATAATGCGAAAGCGTTTTGGGCTTTTGTAAATTCCAAACGTGGTAGCTCTAGAATTTCTGGAAAAATGCGTCATGGTTCCGAAATCCTTTCATCGCCGTTAGTAGTTAATGCTTTTGCTGAGCATTTTGCTAGTGTTTACACTCAATCTCCCAATTTATCCAGTTACTCCAATATAGAAACCAGTAGTATGCTTAAATTACAAAAGCTGGTGTACAAGAGCATTCAAAAACTTCCGAATAAGGAATCAGGGCATGACCGAATACCCAGTTTTTTAGTAAAAGATTGTGCTGCTATATTTAGTGATCCATTATGTATACTGTTCAATTTATCAATTACTACATCTTATTTTCCAGTTATGTGGAAAATTTCCCGCATCTGTCCAATACTAAAATCTGGTGACCCTACAGATATTGGCAATTACAGACCAATTAGTATTTTATCCACTTTTGCGGTTTTTGAGCTTGTTGTTTATTCTCGTATTTACTCATCCGTTAAGTCGCACATCTCACCCTATCAGCACGGGTTTACAGAACGTAGATCTTGTACTACTAATTTGATGTGTTACGCAATTTATATCACACGAAATTGATAATCGTTCTCAAGTAGACGTAATATATACGGATTTCTCCAAGGCTTTCGATCGTATTGCTCATAGCATCATCATTAAGAAATTGGATAAATTTGGTTTTAATGTTAGTATACCTACTCAATTTCTTTACTTCATATTTGTCTGATCGCCATCAATACGTTACGTATAATAATTACAAATCTGTCCAATTTACTGCACCATGAGGTGTACCACAGGGTTCGAATCTAGGTCCCTCACTATTTTTGTTATTCATTCGTTAATGAATAACAAAAATAGTAAGGGACTTACCTTCTGAACTGTCCTGCAATATTATGTTTGCAGATGATGTCAAACTATACTCACCTATTTTAAATGATAATGACTGTATAAATTTACAATTGCAACTGAAACAATTGATGAAATGATCTTTACCTAAATACCGTCAAATGTAAGGTTGCTTCCTTTACTCGCAAATTAAATCCCATATATACCATTACTTTATAGGATCTGACCAATTACTACGTGTATCGTCGGTAAAGGATTTAAGTGTACGTTTTGATTCCTCCTTAACTTTTTCTGATCACATAAACGAAATTTGATCTTCTGCAATAAAGATGTTAGGCTTTATCATTAGAACCACTAAATCGTTTACTAACATGTATTCTCTAAAATCGTTGTTCTTTTCACTTGTTCGCTCCAAGTTGGAATACTGTGCTTTAGTCTGGCGTCCTACTCATAAATATTAAATATCTAACATTGAAAATGTACAAAGGAAGTTTCTAAAATTTATTAGTTATAAGTTAGACAGTATTTTTGCTGTACAGGGTCATTGTCAAAATTCATTACTAAGTAGATTTGATATGATGAGCTTAGAAGAAAGAAGGGCTAGACTTGGTATTACATTTTTGTACAAACTGCTTAATAGTCGCATCGACTGTTCATATCTCCTACAAATAATAAACTTTCATGTGCCTAGAATGTCTTCCAAGAATTTCCGATGTTTATTATTCTGCGCTGAATACAAATGTACTTGCTGGATCACCTATGTATTTCATCTTTAATGATTTTAATGCTATATGCCACTACTGTGATATACACCACAGTTCACTAAATCAAATATTACGTAATATACAACTTATATATCCTACACAACGTGCATTTTGGTTCTTTTTGTTTTTTTCTCATCATTTTTAATCTCTTATGTGTTGAATAGTAAGAACTAAGTTGAAATTCTCCCTCTGCTTTAAGTTATGTAACATTTTTTTTTCTTTATTGTTAATTTGATTTTTAGTTTATATACGAAACTACATATTGTACATATTACTGTCTAAGAGAAAAGTGAAGTATTAATTTTTAAGAGGGTTTCTTTTTTTTGTAAATTTGGCTTAATTGTCAGTAAATGGATTATAATCGGTTGACCAATAAACTATTATTATTATTCAACAGTTAACCACAAACGTCATTGGGATGTCGAAGGTCAGACTACAATAATTCGTCAACTACATCTTAATTGTTCTAATCTGAAACTCGGCTCTCAAAATTTAAACATCGACAAACTGAAAAGGGAAGGAACGAGGTGCTCCTTCTCAAAATTATACAAATTATCACACAATAAATTATCCTAAATTACTTAGATTGGTTAAATGATACCTTAGTAATTCACATGGAAACAGCTACTAAACGATAAAAAGAAACTGTCAATTCAGCAAATTCACGAAAATATAAAATAACACTACCAACTACTGTAAACTGAGCCAAATAATTTCTCAAGATCTACAAAAACTACAAACAGGCTTAGTCGCTACTCCAGATGATAACTTTATGCAAACAACTTAATTGATATCAAGAGCAAATTCCTTAGCTCTCACGATATTAAAGCTAAACATCGTATTATATGTCATATATTTCAACTAAATTTCCTGACTTATAACATTGACAATACACCAATTAGTCTGTAAAATTTTTATTACATCATGACCACAACACCTTTCCACTTTCAATTTTAAGATAACAAAATTCGTTAATGCATTGAATTACTTCCTATATCACAAAAAATGTATGTCTAGCTTTTTGGCAGTTTTGCCTAGATGTCAAAGTAAATGCTTTAACAATTAAATATGTTTACTCATCACAGCATTGCAATGATTTAACAGGCACAGATAAAATTAAATGTGTACATTCTGTTTTCACTGTATCATAACAATTACAGTCTTTAGGTAGTAACAGAAGATTATTCCTATGTTAGAATTTATTAGACCTTTAATTGGTATGTCAAGTTCTTAACTGAAAATGCATTTACCATTTTCAAATTAAAGTTTCTCACAACTTTTCAGTGATTAAACTGTTAAATTTTTTTTATTGGGGCATTATTTATGGTTAGTCATCGTTTGTTAGGTATTCTGGAATATCATTATCAAAGTAGTAATATTTATTCTATTAAAGATCTAGCTATTTATCATTACTACAATAAAATTAATATTCAATAGTAGTTTTGTTAAGGTTTATTCTTTGCATTTTCATCTTTTATAAATTTGTTTGCACTTGAATTAAATTTTAAAACTATATTTTTGCTTACGATAACTGTCATTGTTATGGAAACATATGCATTCTGTACAATTTATCTTGAAATACACGACTTTTAAACATAAAAAATTACTTATTAGTTTTAAGCTATTTTTTTGGATAAATGGCAGAATTGTTGCTGAAGCTTGTTTGTAAATGTATGTATAAAGTGATATATTTTCCATCTGCGGTAATCTCTTAAAGGCTGCATAAACCGCACATAAATTGTAGTGATGAGAATAAACTAGTCTTTATGTTTTATCAAAAAATGTAAACCGTTGGGTTTTATAGATAAATAAAACAATAGAACACAGACATATAACAAATAAAAATACAATAGAATGTGTAATTGAATATACTTAATAGAATTTATGTACAAAAGTAATAGAAAATAAATTAAATCTAAATTCTATTGTGGTTTAGCAGACCACATTGGTATATAATTGGTCCATCCACGATTTCCAAGTTCACTCCTAGCAACTAAATTTAATTTATGGATTTCTTCCGGACTAAATTTTAGTATGGTATTAAGAACAGGCACTAAACGAGACCTTTCATCTCCGCTATTTAAAGTTGCAAACTAAAATGCAAATATAATTAAGTCCTTTACCTTAAATATGCACTCTTGTACCTTAAAAACTACATTCTTTAAATATTCTAAGTTATCGGCATGTTTCTCACGTTCAACTGAACGTTGTTGCCTTCTTATTTCTTCTTTCAATACTTTATTCATTTGTACATGTTTAGCCAAATCTTGTTCAGTATCTGCTAGTAATGCAGTAAGATGTACAATTTTTGTTTCATTATCGGTTGCTTGCTTTTTCAGAAAATCAACTTCATTGTCGGACTCACTACTTAATAAATGATTTAAAGGAATTGGATGTGAAAAATTTGCTTCAACATTCTCCGAACCTTCCCCTTGTTCACGAACTATCGTAGGAAGAACTACTGATGGTAGCTCTATTGTCGTAGGGCTTCTATCAACTTTACTCTGTAATTCAATTACTTCACGATTATGTCGAGTTTCTTGTTCCGACAACTGCTGACGATAACATTGAGCCAAAGTCTCTGCATGAATTTTTAACCCTCGAATTGCTTCCGCATGTTCGGTAATTGAATTTTGATATTCTCCTGTTAACTCTTCATTTTGTTTTTCCTTTTCTTTCAAATTATTTTCTAAATCAACCTGTTGAGTTATTAAACGCTCCTGCTCATTTTTAAGTTGAGTATTTTCTCGCTTAGCTTTTCTAATTGATTCCTGAAAATTAATGTGATTAATAAACATGCTTAAGATTTTGATAACGCACCTCAAATCAGTCAATTCCGTTGATAATACAGTAGTTTGAGTTTTAAAACTGGCCACTTCTTCAGTCAATTTCTCTTCTAAACCTATATCTCGTGTTTGATTCTGGCGCAAGACACTTTGCGCTCTTACTTTATAACCCTGATATTCCTTTTTTATTTCCATTAATTCATTCTCTTTCAGTCGTAAAGTTTCAGAGATATCTCTTAATTTGTCCTCTAACCCAAGATTTTGTCCTCGTAAATAATCTTTTTCAGCTTTTAACGTATTACAAATTTTTTGATTCTCCGAGATAATCTTTGAAAGTTGTGATGATAAATTCTCATTTTCAACACGTGAATTCTCCAAAATTTCGATTAAGTTTTGTACTTTTTCGTCTTTTTGCATAATTAATGTCTCTAAATCCCCTACCTTTTTCTTATACGCCTGTGTTTCACTTTGAGCCACACTTAAGTCTTGCTCACCATTTTGAAGACGTTCTTCTAAGTTTTGTTTTCTTCTTTGATATTATTCACTGTACTTTTTTGTGAGTCTATCTGATTTTTAAGTTTGTTAATTAATTCTTGCCTTTTATCTAATTTTTGAGTTAAATCTTTTAAGCTACGTTCGTAATCTTGCATTTCTAAATTTAGTACAGTTTGTTTTTTACATTCATTATTGGATTCTTGGAGTGAATTTCTTGTTGTGATGTGTTTTTCAATTTCTTCTTTAAGTAACTTTTCTTTAGCTTCTAATTGTTGATTAAGCTTTGCTATTTGATTTTCATAATCTTTTTTTAACAAAGTATTGGCATCAAGCTCCTTTCTCAAACTTTGAACTTTTGCACTTATCTAAAAAGTTGAAACATATACATACATCTTTTCTCAAAAGGACATTGGACTGTCGAGCTAGCTTTCTCATATTGTAAAATGGAAAACCTATTAATAAGTTTTCTTATTACACATTTAGTAATCAAAGTATTAAGCGATTTGTAAACTCCAAACACTAATTGAAATGCTTTACTTCACTCAAAATTTAATTACGTTATTTTAATCAGCACAAAAAACATGAACTGTTTATAATAATGACAATTAACCAAGAATAGACCCAGCATTTCTTATCATTTCATAAGTAATTGTTTTGCTCCAAGATAACATAGCTTTCTGGCAGCGACATAGGCGTACATTTCTGGAAGGACTATGGTTATTGACGTCAATGTAACCAAACAATAAACAATTAAAAAGCAACGCATGTACTTTTTTATTAAAGAGTTGTAGTAAAATGTAAAGGATATTTGCGCTTCAGATTAATAAACAGACAAATATATATATATATATATATATATATATATATATATATATATATATATATATATATATATATATATATATATATATATTTTTTTATTGACTAAATGTAGCTTCCATCTACTCTGAAGGAGCATTAAGTAAGTGAGTTGTTTGAGTGTGAGACATTGAAGGAGATAATTATCCATTGATGTTACTCCTATATACAGTGAGCGGCTAAATTATGGAATAAATTCAATAATTCTTAAATCGGCAATTTCAGAGAAAAATCCCTATACCCGTCGATTTTTATTTTTAGACACGCGGTTGTTCAGGTTATTAATTTATTTTTGAGGTTACCTATGTAAGCGTGATGACCGTCTTTGATTATTTTCTTTAATGGAAAGGGGAGGTGTTGCAATTGAACTTTTGAGAGATCTTTTAATTATCTAATCAGTCGTAGCAATAGTTTTGAGTATTTGCGTTACGTATACAGGGTGATTTAAGATTATTGTTGTTCTATAAAAATACAAGCGAACTAAAAAAGACAACTATCCCAAATTTGGTATGTAGACATAATAGGTCATGATCTATCTTTTAAAACTATTTTCAAAAGTGCAACGTTGCCACTTCTACCAGAAACCCAAGGCAACTTTGAAAATAAAAATTGAATACCCTGTATGTTATTGCATTTTCGGATTCTGCATAAAATTCTAAGCAACTTTTGTTAATACTTCCCTATACCCGTCTCTAAGCATTACATAAATGACCTCTAAAATAAAATAATAATAGGTCATGATCTATCTTTTAAAACTATTTTCAAAAGTGCAACGTTGCCACTTCTACCAGAAACCCAAGGCAACTTTGAAAATTCAAATTGTTATTGCATTTTCGGATTCTACATAAAATTCGAAGCAACTTTTGTTAATACTTCCCTATACCCGTCTCTAAGCATTACATAAATGACCTCTAAAATAAAATAATAATCTGACCAACCACACACTTAAAAATAAAAATCGACTGGTTTCTGAATTTTTTTCTGATTTTATTTGGTTTCATATGTCGAGCAGTTTAGTATCAAGAATACAGAAATAATTCATATTTTAATTACATATTTACCTTTGAACTTATTCGTTCATAACAAAAACTTATAATTTTTTTTTAAGGAAATAATTTAGTTTAAAACTCAACAAAAAGAAAGCAAAAAGAACAGGTTTTTTTAGATATCGAGTTGGCACGAGTCAAATTTAAGACACTTACTACTTACTTCAGTACTTAATGGTATTACATTGTAGGTATTTGTACTAAGTGAATAACTAATAATTAATTAATAATAATGGCACCATTAAGTGAAACACAAAGAATTGAAGTATTAATTATGATTAGATGTGGATATAAAACCAGAACACAATTACAAGTATGTAACTTGTTTAATACAAAATATCCTGATACACCTATCGAACAATCAATAGTTAGTAAAATTGATAGAAAATTTAGGGAAACTGGTCACGTTAAACACATTGCAAATGCTGGTCGTCCAAAAATGAACGAAAATGTAAAACTTGATGTGTTGTTAAGTTTGGTAGAAAATCTTCATCGTAGTTCCAGAGCAATTGCAGCTGATGAAGGTATTTCACAAAGGTCGGTGTTACGTGTACTTAAAAAGGAGAAATACCATTCGTATAAAATCCAGAATGTGCAGGAACTCAATGAAGATGATCCGGATCGCCGAATGCAGTTTTGTGAAGTCATGCAAGACTTATGTAACCGCAACCCAGGATTCCTTCGTCAAATTCTTTTTTCGGATGAAGCTACATTTTCCTTAAATGGTACAGTGAATCGACAAAACTGTAGATATTGGAGTAAAGAGAATCCTCACTGGATGAATGAGTTACACACTCGGTATCCTCAAAAAGTGAATGTCTGGGCGGGGATAGTAGAGAACAGAATCATCGGTCCTTTTTCCTTCGATGAAACTCTTACGGGGCAACGATATCTGGACTTCTTACAATATGAACTTATATCTGCCATTGCAGTAATTTTCCCAAATGAAAATGATCCTGATTTACCAAATGATAATATATGGTTTCAGCAAGATGGTGCACCTCCTCACTATACACGTCCTGTTCGCGATTTTTTAAACATAACTTTTCCTGGTAAATGGATTGGTAGACGAGGATCTATAGAGTGGCCCCCCAAGATCTCCAGATCTTACACCTCTTGATTTTTTCTATGGGGCTATTTAAAATCTAAAGTATACGTCGAGAAACCACGAAATCTGGAAGATTTGAAAAATAGAATTAGATTAGAAATGCGTAAGATTAGTCCACAAATGATCCACAATGTTCAAAAATCTTGTGGTCATCGGTTCAATTACTGCCAAGAAGTAGGAGGGTGGCAATTTGAACATTTAAATTGAATTACAAACAATTCTACAATGTTAAACAATTTTTTCTCTGTTTTGTGTTAATAGTAGATACTTACTTACCTGTGTGAATTAATTTAACTTTACATTTTCATTTATTTGTAAATGACCAGTGTTTGAAACGTGTTTAACGTAACCAGTTTCCCTATTTTTTATCAATTTTACTAACTGTAGATTGTCTGATAGGTTTGTTAGGGTATTTTGTATTAGATAAGTTACATACTTGTAGTTGCATTCCGGTTCTATCTCCACATCCAATCATAATTGATATTTCTTTTCGCTATCATTTTTAATGTGCTTACTGTATTCTTGATATTAAACTGCTCGACATATGAAGTGAATCAGTTTTTTTCCAAAGATTATTATGCCAGAACTTTCAAACTAAATAAAATCAGAAAAAAATTCCGAAACCAGTCGATTTTTATTTTTAAGTGTGCGGTTGGTCAGATCATTATTTTATTTTAGAGGTCATTTATGTAACGCTTAGAGACGGGTATAGGGAAATATTAACAAAAGGTGCTTAGAATTTTATGCAGAATCCGAAAATGCAATAACATACAGGGTATTCAATTTGTATTTTCAAAGTTGCCTTGGGTTTCTGGTAGAAATGGCAACGTTGCACTTTTGAAAATAGTTTTAAAAGATAGATATGACCTATTATGTCTACATACCAAATTTGGAATAGTTGTCTTTTTTAGTTCGCTTGTATTTTTATAGAACAACAATAATCTTGAATCACCCTGTATACGTAACGCAAATACTCAAAACTATTGCTACGACTGATTAGATAATTAAAAGATCTCTCAAAAGTTCCATTGCAACACCTACCCTTTCCATTAAAGAAAATCATCAATGACGTCATCACGCTTACCTAACAACCGCGCGTCTAAAAATAAAAATCGACGGGTATCGGAATTTTTCTCTGAAGTTGCCGATTTAAGAATTATTGAATTTATTCCATAGTTTAGCCGCTCACTGTATATAAAACTTAAGTTTAGTGTAGATAATTATAATACATGTTGTGATTATGAACAGATTATTTTATTGTAGTAATAGATTGGTTGGCCATGTTCTTTGCAGTCTCCTTGGAATTTCTTTGTTGGATAGTTAATTTACTAGCTCGTTCTGGTGCCCTTGGATTGTTAACAGCGAATCCACTGATTTCTTCTTGCACGAAGGGCATTCCCAAGTCTTCGTGGATAGTTTGGTTGGTGACACACCAGGGTGTGTTAGGTATTGAGCGCAGTATTTTTGACTGGAACCGCTGTATGGTGCTGATGTTAGACTTCTTTGCACATCCCCAGAGCTGTAGTCCATATTGAATTTAGTATTATTTTGCATAAGAGTAGCTTGTTAGCAATTCCTCATGGTGATTTTCTTGAAAGTAGCCAATACATCTGTCTGGATTTGATGTTTAATTGTTGCCTTTTTGCTTTGATGTGACCTCTCCAAGTTAATCTCTGGCCCAGGTGGAGTCCCAAGTATGTTGCTTCGTTCTTTACAGGTATAGTAGTACCATCAATACTGACTGTTGGACAGGTGTTGACTTTCATGGTGAATGTGACCTGCGTTGATTTGTCTTTGTTAACCTTAATTCGCCATTGATGTAACCACTCATTGACAAGATCTAAATGTTCTTGGAGGTATTCACTAGCTGTGTTGGGATTTTCAAGTACGGATAGAATGGCATCAGCGAAAGTAGCAATATGGGTATGATCCATTTCTGGTAAGTCAGCCGTAAACAAGAGATAGAGGATTGGGCCAAATATCCTGCCCTGCAGTGTATACCAGAGGTGATGGGATAGTATTCAGAAAGTGTATCCTTGTATTTCATTGTGTAGTAACGGTCAGATAGATAGGTTCGCAGGATTAAATAATATGTGTTTCGGAGTACTTGTTTTAGCTTGTACAACAGTCCTGTATGCCAAACCTTATCGAAAGCTTTTGAAGTATCAAGGAATGCTGCTGTGCAATATTTTTTCTCCTCTAAGCTTTTCACAATACAGTTGACAATTCTATTTGTTTGCTGAATAGTCTAGTGATTTTCCCGAAATCCGAATTGGTGTCTTGGAATCACTGTCAAGAATTCTACGTCTCCTCTCATGCTTCTTAAGAATAGCTTTTCAAATACTTTGCTTAGTATCGGAAGTAAGCTTATCGGTCTATAAGATGTTGTCTGCTCTGGTGGATTACCTGGTTTTAATACGATAAGAACATGAGCAAACTTCCATAATATGGGATAGTAGGCGATGCTGAGGATACTATTGAATATTGCTGTGATTAGTACTACAGCTTTCTTTGGTAATATCTTCAGGATTTTGCTCGTTATTAAATCATGCATTCAAGTTATTGATTTCGCGTTTTACTTCAGTTAGTGAGAAGGATTTTATACGAGGAGATATCTGGCAAGCCACATTTAGGAAATCTTCAATTTCTTGACTGCCGTGGTTGATGGGTGGATCAGATGGTTTAAAGACTTGTGATAAGTATGTGACGTTCGTCTACAAAACAAATTTCTGGTAGTCCTTCTGAGCATTGACACCTCCAAAATCGTGGTCAAATTGCTACACTATTTTGTGGATAAAATGATCCTTAGCACACATTCAAATTAAACAGGTTTTATTCGAAATAATAATATAAAATAAAAAGAATACTAACTATTAATAACAAATAAACTAAACCCGGTAAATAATAAAAAAGAAAATGAAATATAATTCTGGTAACCCTTCCGGATCGGGGCGGCAGGTTTAGGCGTCGTCGACTGCTCCCTCTCTATTTACAACTGTAAAATACAAAAAAACAGGTGCAATTTAATTATAAATGAAATAAAGAAAATGTTAATTAGACCAGTAGTTCTTTCTTATATGTGTGTGTGTGTGTGTGCGTGCAAAAGGATTAGTCCAGTATATATCAGGGGAGTCTAATTTTGTATATTTTTAGTTAGATATAACATATGTTGGTCACATGGACCAAGAGGTGTGAAACGTTTTAATTTGTAAAATAGGGGTTGTATATACAGGGTATATAATTAGGAATGTCCAGGTGGGTTTATGGTAGCGTTAGGGAATTATTCTAGTAGAGTTTGTGTACGAGTGTGTGCTCGGGGCGAAACCTCCGTTCACCTTCTATAGGGATAATGATATGGTTTGGGGTTGATTATTTGACAGAGATGTGACCATTCGTTTGGGGCCTAAACCTCCGTTGAAATACCTTTTTTAAATTACTTTTCTCTTTTGTTAAAGAGGAAGATAATTATTGTTTGAGGGTGGTAAAGAACGCACTACGTGATAATACGGGGTAGTAGTACCTCCGGCAAACCACGCACAACGTGCCTTAGACAATTTTATCACCCGAACTCGGTGCTAAAAGCACCCAAGCACACTTGGTATAAATGTGCTTACGACAAGGGTAGTTATAGGTAAGGGAGTGGATTATAGGTGTATCGTGGATGTGGGTGGATATGTTATGTCAGGGCTGGTACTGTATGTGAGTGTAAGGGTAAGAATGAGTATCGGAATATGTATGTGAATTCTGGTGTTTATCGAGAGCAGGTAAATATGTAAATAAATGAAATGATTGAAAATAAGTGAAAGTAAGTGTCTGGTCAGGTAAGAAATTGTACAAATCAATAAATGTAAGGTGCAGGTATAAAGTCAATAAGTACGTTTGTATCTGGTCTGGTAAATAAGTGTAAATAAGTCAGGATAATACAAAGTAAGTAGAATAAGTGTGTTTGTGTGGCTGGGGATCTGGTGTATATTGGGGAAATTGAAGAGTGGGAAAGATAGCAACTGATAACATTTTTAAATAATGAAAGAGCAGTTGTGGAAGTAACTAGGAAATACGGTTTGATAGGAATTATTTCTAGGAAAGGAAAATTTTTTTGTAAGGATTTTCAGGGTTATCATAAGTATCTTGCAAACACGTTTGCCTTCTCTTTATTCGTTCTGGCCCATACGTCATCTTCATTTCGAATTGGCGGGATGTGGAGTTCAGGTCTTTTGAATTTTTTAGTTGCTCTCCAGATAGGTTCTAGGTCCACGAAGAAGAGCGGCTCTGGTTTCCCGGTGTCGAATGTTCATAATATTTCTAATTTTATGACCGATCTTCTCTAGGTCTATTTTTTGTCTTTAGTTGGTATTGTATGGTGAAGATTTCTTATTACTACCCTGTATGCTCGTTCTTCTCTAGGCTGATTTGTATGATGAATTATATTTTCTTCTTGTAGATGTCATCATGGTTCTATATACTTCTAGTGTTGAAGAATTGATTTTAACTGTGTTGTTAGATAACGTTTTTACTGTAGTATTGCTCTTCTGCTGCTACTTTAGCTAGGTTGTTAGCCATAATGTTGTAGTTTGTGACACCATATATATATATATATATATATATATATATATATATATATATATATATACATCGGTGGTGGTTTAGGAGATTTGAGGATTTGCGAGCTATTTGACGGGCTTGGATTATCGTTGGTGTCCCCGTTAGCTATTGGATCATATATGTTTTGTATTTTTGTCGGTGGAGTGTTCACAGGTATTTGTTTTCTTGGTTTAGTTATTCTTTATCTTTTTTTAACCACTTGCCAATCATGTTTATTCTGAGTGGATGTTTTCTGCTGTTTCGCGTTCGGCTGTTTCACTATCAACTGTTTCGTTATCACATTCCTGATATTCCATAACTGGTTTTGGCTGTTCGCCGGATTATATACGTACCCGTTGGTAGTACGTGGTATGGTTGATCTCTAATTCGTTAGTTTATTTATATTCGAATTTGAATAGAATTTTTTTAACTCACTGTGATTTGATACCAAAAGGTTTGTAGAGGTCACGGCTGAATCGAGTGGAGGATAAGATAACTCGCGGCTAACGCATGCATCCACTCTCTTTCGCTGTCACAACAATTTTCAGACAAAATATGAATTTTCTAATTTTTGCTTACTAGGGGTCTTTGCAAATAATTAATGTTACGTCTATGGTTTGTTTATTTACCGATGAATATGAGGTTACGACTTAAATAGTCCAGTTTTCTACATTCTCCGCACTATCTCACCATTATAAAACTTAAGTTATACTTATCACTATAAGTACCAAATAATAACCGTGCACATGAACTTATCTAAACCTTCGAAAAAATACTACAATAATAATTAGTAAAATGAGATGTTGTCAACTATGGTGGAAGCCATCTTCTGGCAGTTTGCAATTACGTTGGGACATATATAATTGTAAACAAATAGGTCTATTCTTGGTTAATCGTCATTGGTTTATAATCTTAATCAAATTTCAAAAGTAAGCAGAAGTATTTGATATATCAAACGTTACTCAATATGAAAACTGTGCAAGTTTTCCTAAATTCATTACATAATTTCTGAAAACTAATTCTTCGTCATTAGAACCGTTAATATTACTATCAAAAGCTTGCTTTAAATTTTGATAAATAATCACCAACTGAAATAATTAATATTGACTTCAAGATATATTCAAGTGTCGTAAAATTTATATAAAATATAATAACTACCTGAATAATAACGTTACATATTTTTATTCACGGTACAATTCAATGTGATCCTTTTAATTATTACATTTGACATTCATTTTTATAGTAATAACGTAAATCCTTTGATTTCAAACCTCTATGTCTACATTCGATGCGTTTTTACATAAAATTAAAAGGAGCGATGTTAATCATACCACAAAGTCCTTTTACTTAAAAAATTGGTATATAAGGTACCCGATACTTTACGCACAGCTGATTTTTTTGGAAAAAGTTGCAATAAAATTACCTTGTAAGTTTTAAAACCTAACTTAAGGGATTTTCTATGGCACGTGGATCTTGAAACACTTCGCCCCACAGGATCGCTCCAAAGAACAGATAATTCACTATAGTTCGAACGCCTGTTTTTTCTAATAATTTTCTTCAATGCCCGTCTATCAGTATCTGATATTTTGGATATTGTACCCGTTGTTTTATAAACTCGAATGATATTTCTGACAGTAAACTTTGATAAATTAACTAGATCGCCAATTTCCGCGTTTGATTTTCCCTTTTTAAATAAATTGATAATAATTGAGCGAATTTTTTCATCAACAACCTTTTCACGCGTCATTTTTACTAATAGTAAAAAAAAACTTTCTTTTGTTGGACAAAGGCAAAGCCTACTTGATTATTTAAGATATTCAAAGATTCTTAGAAAATAATAAATTCGAGAAAAGCAAATAACTTTTTTTTGTATAGAAATATGTTTTTAACAATGAAAAAATGATTTAAATTAAAATGTTGCAATAAAATGTTTTAAATTGTTTAAAATGTTGTTACAAATGATAATAAAAATAAATACTTAAATTAAATTTACCGTGAATTAGCATAATTTTATTTAAAAAGAAAAAAATATTGGTGGGCCAATTGAGATGGGACGGGGCTCGTATATTTAAAATAAAACTAGTTTCACCGATATTTTTAAAAAACACCAAAAAAGGATACCAACAAGCTGGGATAACACACATTTTTCTTTGATAAGAGCGCGAATAGGCACTAAAAACTCATCCTATATATATATATATATATATATATATATATATATATATATATATATATATACATATTCTCAGTTCTTCTTCTTCCTTCTTCGTTAGCGTCCATGTTTCTGCTGCGCATACTACTACTGGCCTAACTAGTGTTTTGTATAACAAATTTATAATTGCGTAGTATGTTTTGTATCCTACTTGTATTTTATGTTTAATTTTTTCACTACCACTGTTGTTTATATTATAAATTTTTATATCTAAGTAAATAAAAGTTTGGACAGCTTGAAAACTGTAGTTTTTAATTTTTAAAGGTCCCTCATTTCTATTGGCGTTGTTACTATACTTTAAATATTTTGTTTTTTGTTCACTAATTTTTAGTCCTTTTTTTGCTGTTTCTTCTTCTAACCTTATTACCGCCGTTTCTAAACCTTTTTTGTTCTGCTTATAACAACACATCATCTGCGTATGCAATGATTTGCTCATTTTTGATATTTAACGTGCCGCTTCTGTCAACTTTTCTAACTGCGCTTTCCAGGACTAAGTTAAACAGAATTGCTGACAGCATATCTCCTTGCCTAACCCCGTCTTCTACTTTGAAGCTGTCTGTTGTTACATCTTGAATTTTTACTGCTGCCCTAGTGTTTTTTAGAGTCATTGCAATTAGGGTGACTAGTTTTCCTGGAATTCCTCTGCTTACCATTTCCTCTATTATACTAGCTCTTATCACCTTAACAAAGGCTTGCTTAAAGTCGATAAATAATATATATATATATATATATATATGTGCGTGTGTATGTGTGTGTATGTTAACAATGTTCTATGCTGTCCCCACTTTTGCCCCACTCGGCTGGACGAAGACGGTCAACTCAAGCGACGCAGGGAGCAGAGCTAGCGGTCTGTCGTGGAATATGCACATAAAAAAGCAGTATACAATTGTGAATTATTTTAAAATAAATTGAGTTTTGGTAATAAGGGTTTTTTATTTAGGGTTAATCATCCCTCCCGTTTTCATCAGAAGTGGGATTACTACAAGCAGTGCCTATAACAGTAAAATAAACAGTAAATAGTAAGGTGGAAAATGTTGAAAGAACATCCTGAACGTGAAACTCGCGAGTGTCCGTCGACACGGAAAACGATGGTGACAATTCGGTTCCAAAGCGCCGTAAACGACAGTGGCAGGAAACATTAATTAAATTAGTGGAATCGCAACAGCTTGCCGAATTAACCAAAACGGCGTCCTCGCCATGTCATACGCCAACACCCAGTCTTGCAGGAGCAGATGCTGAAAATGTACAGGCGTCCAGTTCGGCGCCAATGCAAGCTTCTTTTAAATTAACCAGTTATGACCCTGATCACAGCGCATACTCGAACGAAGAATGGCTGAGTGACGCAACGAAATTAAAAATCTAATTAAACATTAGTGATAACTTAATGATTGCAAAAGCTAGCGAAGCATTAAAAAATTGTGGGTACCGCTATTGTTGTGACTGGCTTTGCCGAAACTGAGATACCTTTTGTGCTGATTTTATTGTGGCATTTCCCGACCAAGAAACACCAGGCGTTAGAGCATATAAAGCAGCGACACTACGCGGTCATGATTGTGAATCACTATGTGAGTATGGCAACCAAAAATTGCGTAGCAGGTTTGATAAATTGTCGTGGAATACAATTCTTAGTATGCGAATATGGAGTGGATCATGCCGAAGCACGTTCTGCTTTACACATTCAAAAGCCACCATCAGAGCGCGATTTAATTAAACTACTACGTTTAAAGGTACGTATTTTAAGTGTGGACGTCCAGGCCATCAGCAAGACACGTGTCACAGTTTACAAAAGTTGAACACTGACAAGTATGCTCCACATGAAAAAGACGATCTCCAAATGTAGTCATTGTAAAAAAATGGGACAAAAAGAAACTACTTGCTGGTATAAACACGGAAAGCCTCAAAAGGCGTTAGTAAGAAAGAAATGACGTCACCTAAATAAAACAACGATCTCCACGTTATTATGTCGCAACGAAGGTCTGTCGTACACGTATCTTAATGATAGCGGTGCTGACATATCAATTATTAAACAATCTGTAGTAAAAACATTAAACGGTGTAATAAAACCTCCGAATAAAAACTTACGTGTTTTTTTTTTGGATTAGGAACTCAAGTTGTTTATATTATTGGATTACGTGATTTAATAGTTGTTTTACAGAACGTTACATTAGAAATAACTTTTACCGTGGTTTCTAATAATAATTTTCCAGGCGATATTGATGTTGTTATTGGCTGGGATATAATAAGTAGACCTTGTTTGCGAGTTGACAAATGTTACGACGGACTTGATTTAATAAACAATGACCTGCTCAGTATACGTAAAGTGTTTACTACTTTTAAACCATCGAGTGAAGTAAAAATTAATCAGGCTGGATTAGAAGACAATTTAAAATTACAAGTGGACAATTAAAGCCGAAATATCAAGGAACATATACCGTTCGCACTGTATTAGAAAATGACGTGTTTTTCATAAGCAAGGACAGAGAACTACAGTAGCTCCACATGGCAACTAAGACCCTGGCCTTCAAAGGAGTAAAAAAAGGGGGTAATAATACCATTGGTATTGATTATAAAAAAAGGTAGTAACATTATGAATAAACATTTCTTGGGCTTGTTCATTTCATTCCGATTAAAATAATTACACATGATTTTTTCTCAAACAAATAAGAAAACTAGGTTATTACAAACATTTTTTATCTGTTTTCTGTCTATTACGGGTGGAAAAAGTTACATACAGGGTGAATTATGGTATTTACCATACTGGAGCACAGTGTATGTCGTTCCTGTTTATTTCTTTTTAATAACTAAACATTATTATACAGTAAGATATTTCATTATTTCCAATTTTCAATTTGACTCTAAAATGAATCTTTAATTGAAAATTTAAGGTAAGTGTAACAAAAAATTCAAATACCCAGGTTAAACTGTCTATTAATGCGCTCTGAAAAAATTATACCAGATTTTAGAGAAATCAATTACAGGGTGAAGTATTGGATATGAAGCAGTCCCACACATTTTCACGAAGACGGTCCTGGATTTGTTTAATTCTGAATATGTCAGTTAGTTGCTAGACACGAATACACACTTGCGCCAAAAAATGAGACAAATCGACTTAATCATTGAAAAGATATGACGAAACATTGTTTTGGTGAAGATCCATAATTCACCCTGTATATTAATAAACAAAACAAGAAGACATTTTTTAATGGTCATCTGATAATCCCCTAAAGTGTCTCTACTTATGGTATAAGTATGTACAGTTCCTCGTGACTCACCCTGTATATTGCTCACTATGGGTGATAGTGGAGAACCCATCGCCATCACAAACGCTTGTTGGTAGAATTTGTCTTCTACCTGGAAATATGTAGTTCTAATGCATATTGTCAGAAGTTCCATTATTGTGTTTACCGAGAGCCGATAGTTGCGTGCGTTCGTCTAACGTTTCATCCTTTTCCAGCTTTTGTGAATAGACTGACAATGTCGAAGCTTACCACGTGGTTTGGTTGGAAGTTTCTGATGGTTTCCACGAAGTGCTGCGTATTCTTGACCATAGACTCGGTTTTTCCCGATAAGGGTGTGATGATACCTAGCAGATAGTGTGCTAATTGGTGACAAAGTGAATTTCTCGAGCTCACAATTGGTCACAGAGGAATTCCTTGTTTATGAATCTTTGGTAGGCCGTACAGATGCGGAGGTTTGCTGTAGTGTGGGGTGAGTCTGGTAATCGGAGAACTCCCCCTTATGTTTTGCCAGCGTCAGGTACATCCGTCTTTCGATTGATGGTGTGGGGTCTTTTGGTATTTGTTTGTACTGGCCCCCGGCTAGTAGTTCTTGGATCTTACTATTGTAAGTGTCCATATCCATTACCACAGTCGCGGGAAAATTTTGATCGTTGGGTCCTTCTTAAGGGAAATGACCGCTCTCCTTTCGAGGTTAGAGTATAGGTTTAGTTCGCCTAATTTTCATTTTTTCTTGTCTTTTTGTTAAAAATTTTTTTTTTGATTTGTAGACTTTTATAATAAAAAACAGCTTAAGATCGTCTGATTTTTTTTTCATTTGAAGAATCAAATTTTCCATAATATCCCTAACTTATGTGGAGCAGTTTATATATATATATATATATATATATATATATATATATATATATATATATATATAGGGGCAGCTATGTCTGTCTATAGCTACAGAATTGCTGGACTTCGGTGTACGCGGGGAACTTAAATTATTCAATATCGTTTGGTTATAGTAGAATATCCGTTGCGACTAAAGTTCATTTGCTTGATTTAATTATCCATAATAAAAGAAGTCCGTATTAACGTTTTGTGATCTACAACCACAACATTATAAATATTTTTTTTATTTACTATAATAAAAGAGGTGTTCATATTAATTGCATAATAATGAATAAATGCTGTTGTGTACCTGATAAACCTTTTCATAGTAAAAGTAATTTAAATAGACACTTAAAAGGAATTCATGAAGTAAAAGAAATATACCTAACAATAGGTACAACCACAAACGTATTCCGTGTACATTTTGCAATAAAACTTTTTTTGAGAAGAGTACTGTGACGAAACACATTAGCAATGTACAGTGTGTTTCGATTTCGTTGTTTTAGTTGTTTTTTAAAGATGTCTTTGTTATTATCAGTTTTACATTCATGTACTACTTTGTTGACCTACATTTCGTGGCAAAATCGAAAATTTAGTATCTTCCTTTGTTTTCAACTTATTGCCAAATGTCGACGTTTCTACATTTTTTTCAAGGTCTTATACCTCGCTTAATACTATTACACTGATATATTTCGTCAACCGTACTTATATATTGCGAAGTGCCAAATTCAGTGGCTTGCTTAGAATTTTTCTAGAGGGTGCGGTTTTGCGAGTAATAATAGAAACTTGCATTCTTTTAAAATAGGAATCATAGTTGGCTTGGCAGTCATCAGCTGCTTTCTTAGTTTTTCAATAATATAAATATAGACATTCCTGAAAACTCCATAGAAAGAAATCCAGTATGACAGATCTAGAGATCGTGGCGGCCATAAACACGGAACCCAATGTTGCAATCCAACAATTTGGGAAACGGTTTTCTAGGCCACTGTTTAAAAACGACGAAATTGGGACACACGGTACATAGTAATATTGGCACCCAAGTGCACAGTGAAGCTACATGTATAATTATACCCATAGATGTTTGCAATGTAATATACGTACATTTTAATAACAAGCAAACTTTAATTAAGCATTTAATAATTAACCACCAGTTTAAGGAAGATGTTGCTAAAGAAGAATTTACAACTTTTAATAGTAGGAAGTAAAATAAATTACAATTCTGAGGTATGTTTGTTTCTGTCTGTCACTCACAGTTTCAGATTTCCAAGAGTGGTTTAAATGTACCCAAGAAGAGAACAAATTCGAATACAGTCGTCTTAGAGGCAAACACGTTGGGAAGAAATATACGTTCCACTATTAGGAGTACAACCGATCTGGTACACATCTGGTCACAAATCTCATATAGATAAATAAATTTCACATTGATATGCATCACAGGAAAGATACCTACACGAAAATGAGACAATGATTAGAGAAGTCCCAAGGATAAAAAAAAATTGTCTTAAAAAACATTACGGACCAAAATTGACAAAGAAAACTTAAAACATCTCAGAATTCCTAAAAATGCAAAAAACATTGGTGCAAGTAAATGTTAAGTGTGTCACCACGTAAAATTATAAATTCGATACGAGATCATATTGATGAATATAATCTTCAACGTATTGATTAGTTAACAAGAAAGATATACACGGTCCTGCAATAGTGTGTCAGGCATCAATAGCTCCTATACCAATTGGGTTAGAGATTTCGTCCGAACCCACACCTATACGGCACATATGAGTGTATTTCGGGAAAATATTTTCGAATATATAGGGTGGTCCAAAATTATGACGTTATAAAAGGAATTTTTTTAATAGCATAGATTTTCAGTTCTTTTTGTGTTTTTTCTTATTTTCCAAAATTTTATTTAATTTGCTTTAGTAGTTTACGAACAATCAATTAAAAACCATAAAAAATCGTTTTGCTCGCCTGGAAAAAATTAAAAAAAAACGATCTTAGATCTGTTTTGTCCGATCGACATAGTGTGAACTTTAATACAAGAAGTCGAACCACACTTTGACATTAAATAGTTATTTCTTATTTTATACAGGGTGTCCAAATTTGGTTCCAAAAATAACAACTTTCAAACTAGTTTTTCTTAAGATTTTCAAATGAATCGCCCTGTATATTATTTCACTATCCAATGCAGAATTTAAATACAAACATTTTTTTGTATTACAAGTGTATACAAATTCTGGACCGTTATCAAGATATGGCGCGTGGTACTTTCACACTTCAAAATAAAGATGAAAACTAAGGGGTAATACCACTGTAAAATTTTCAAAAAGTCAATTTTTTTATTGGCTTAAAAGATGCTTTGAACCTTGTAAAATATGAGGAAAAAGTATAATCCCAGAAAAAAATTGTTCTATGAAATTCCGAGCTCCTGCTCTAGCGCATCGGATGACCCGAAACCGCCTACCTGCGCCAACTCGGTACCCGCTGAGAATTGTAACTTCTTCAAAACCTCCATAGATGTTGATAGTGTAGTGTTTGGGCATAGTTAGAAGCATTTCTAAACAATAATACGTCAGTACGTGTACGAAAAATACAATTCTTTCGCTTCGAATCTTCATTTTTGTGTGCAGTATTGACTTTCGATAGTTTATTTGTGATCTTATAATACAGTTTTGTCTTTCAAGTAAAAATGAGTGGTAAGAAAGTGTACTAGGGCAGAAAAGGTCGTAACCAACGCGGCGTCTAAGCAGTATGTCATCAAAGCGTCAAAAGAACAGATACGAGGCTGAGAGTAGTTCGGAAGGAATCAGTGCCTCTGCTAAGAAATTGAAAGACAGCGACCAGGGTTTTTATGTGAATTGCAGATTGAGCTATAGGATTATGAATTTTCTTGCCGTTTTCACTGTTATTTCTCAATACGTGAAATGTAAAAACATGCAATGTAGACAACATGTTTCAAGAACGAAGTCCTCGAGGCTTAGGCTTCAAAATAATTATTGCTTGTCCAAACTGCCCAGAAGTTGTTATACCAAGTAGTAAGTTTATACGGAACGCATATAAAATCTACCGTCGACTCGTTCTAGCAAAGCGCCTGCTTGGAGTAGGGCTAAACGGAATTGTAACGTTTTGTGCGTTCATGGAATTGCCACGACTGATATTTCAATCGTTCTATGATAATCTAGTGGATACTGTTTCTATCGCAACGGCAACAGTACAACAGGCCAGTATGAAGAAAGCAGCACAAAAAGAGAAAGAGAAAAGCAAAGAGAATGGCCACTGTGTGAAGATTAGTTTTTTCCTCTTTTACCCCCGCTAACACCGAAATTAAGTCTGTCAATTAATTAAATATAAATAATTTCACCGTGATTCGTAGTGAGTGTCAAATAAAAATCATTTTAAAGTTTAGATATTTAATATGAAATTGTTTATGATAAACAAAAATTAAAAAGATTTAAAATTAAAGTTTGACAAATAATAATTTAGTTTGTATTAAAACGCACCTTTAAATGTAAAATTACGTTCAAAACCTTTTGTATTAATAATAGTTAGAGATAAGTAAACTGGAGTATTCAAAATAGAATTTGAAACCCGATAAAATAATTAAGTCTCAAATTAATAAAATAATTAATAAGCAACACCGTTATTATAAATTAATTGATTTCTTGGAAAATTGCATTGTTAAATAACATTTTCCATATTAATAATAGTAAATCGTATAATTTCTATTCATGAAAGGTAAAATTATAATAGAATTAAGTATCAATTGTTAATATTTAATAATAATTAAACATACGTAGTAGATCGACTCCTAAATTAGTTATAATTAGACAAGTGTCCATAATCATTAATTAAAACATTTTGTAGAATAAGTATTTATTGTTAGTAAAACCGGCAAATTTATATCAATCGTTCTTCATTTCACAAATAATAATTTTACATGACGAAAATAAGTATTAATTCGTTAATTCATTTAATAATAATTAAAACAACGTGTTACTCTGCCTCATAGTGAACACTGGAATTTATGTTTTAATATTTCGTATTCATATAGGCGAGTAAAATGTATATCTTTGCTACTTCACCGCTTTAAGCTTTTAAGTACACGAACATTGAATTTTATTAATGAGATATAATAGGCAGTTAAATTGATTAATATAATTAAAGTTAATAGATACTCGCTCTATAAGCACATATTTTGTTTTTATACAAGGAGTAAAAAAGTTGCTTTGCTACTGATCACCGCTTCTATTTAAACCGTAATCATTGAAATTTAAATAAATTAATAGAGCTTGTATTTATTAAGAATCATTCATTTTTCATTAATCCCTGATGAAGGGTTTTGTTTGTCAAGGGGACCTGTGACCTTTGTCAACCACCATATCCACCGTCCGTCCGAATTAACTTTGTTTTAGGTGCATCTTCTACCCTGAATATTATCCTCCACTGAGACCTGGAGCAGCGTTTGGAAACCGCATACGTTCAGGGTTGGACCCAAAGACTGCCTGGACATTATTTAATCTTTGGGTGGCGCCCACATCCGTTTACAACCCCTGGAGGAAACAACTTCTGTCCGCAAACCGCCCAGGAGTCGACACCGAAATAAAGTACTCATACCGTAACTTATTATTTTTAAATAAAATTTTCCAAACGAGTCTTAAATTTTGAATTAAGAGCAAGCTTCACTTGCCACCACCGAAAAACTCATTACTATTGAAGGAATTACTGTTTTCGGTGATGGTTCGTGGAGGAAGCGCGGATTTTCGTCGCTCTTCAGAATTGCGTCACTCATTGAATGGTTCACAGGCAAAATAGTCGATGTCGAGGTAAAATCGAAATACTGTAAGTCATGTGAGCACTGAAAAAGTTAAATACGAACAACAGAATATGAAGAGTGGCATATTACTCACGCCAATGACTGTCACGCAAATCATGAAGCCTCATCCGATAAAATGGAAGTTGACGCTGTCGTTGACATGTTCGAGCGCTATGAAACTTTGCACAGCCTGAAATAGGCAAACTACATTGGAGACGGAGATAGCAAAACTTCCAAAGGTATAATGGATAAAAAACCATATGATCATTTTTAAGTGCAAAAGAAAGAATCACGTGCAGAGAAGAGCGGGAACCCCATTGAGAAATTTTACGTCGTAATCCGAATAGTGTTGAAAAAATGAAATCTGGGCGACCTTATTTCATAAATTGTCAACCGACGAGAATCTGCAGCACGAAAAGTGCCCGAGTCTTGCTGCAATTGGAAGAAGGCGCAAGCTCCACTTTCTCAGGAAAGCGTTGCTTAGGAGGTTATACACAAAATAGCAATGAAAGTTTCAATGCTGCAGTGTGGGATTTGACTCCAAAATCTTATTCGAGTGGCAAAAAGTATTGAGCACAGCGACAGATATTGCCGTGTATTTTTAATGATCTGAAGGATATTCTACGCATTATGAAAGTTTTGGGGATTGACATTGGTATCCAGTCATACAATTTTGCATAGAAACCGATGCTAACCGCATAAAGTACGCTGAGCTGTCCTTGTTAGATGCGACAAAGGAGGCACATTCCGACTTAAAATCGGCCAGGAAACAAACTGAGAGGAAAATTTGATCTTGAAGGAAACTTTATGGTCGTAGGATAGCTGATTAATGGTAAGAGTAGAATTTCATTTGTTCATGTCTATAACATATTACAAAACTTCAAATGCGTTTTTCTCGAAATATGATTTTTCAAAACGGTACGCAGCATAACTCTAACTAACAATTTTCAATCTTTTTATTTGAAAATTAACCACAACTTTGAAATAACATTTCAAAGTGAATTAAGCAGAGGATTTTCGATTAGTTAATTTAAACAATATTTACTAACAAATGACTATCCTTTTTTTTGTGAAAACTGAACGTATTTATTCAAACACTTCTCTCCTACGTGTTCACTAGTTACACTCATGTAGATTACATTTTTTCTATTTTCCAGATTCAAATTGGCACCAGTTATAGTGTGTGCCGCAGATCGCCTCAAATTCAACATCCCTGGTGAGAATTGCTGCAGTGTCGCCATTTTGTAATATTTTCCTACAAAAATGTACATAAATATATACTCAATAACTATTCCAAGTATTATTTCTCTATCTTTCCTTCCATCTAAAAAAACTTGTCAAAAAAAAACATTCTTTTTAGGAAGTTACAGTGGTGTTACCTTTAATCAATTTTTATGTCATAATTTGATTGGTTAATATCAGTAATTCACACTTTTCATTGGTCTATATGTACATCATGATGTCATTACAAGGTTAGAAAAATATAGGACAGCTCAAAAAATAATGCATAAATTTTTATCCAGCACGAATATGAAAACTCATTATTTTGTTTCATTTGTTTTTTATTTTTACAAAATGAGAAATTAGCTACATGAGAATGTCAGATATACCTACCTGTTTTTTCCATGTATCAGTGTTCGCTTTTTCTTTATTTAAAATCTCGATTTCCAACTTTAATTTAGTGATAATTTCATCATTCTCGACAAGCTGTTTTTTACTATTACTTATATCAAGTGCTGCTAAATCTAATTTTTTTAAGAAGTCTTTTACTTTACCTTTACTTTCATCTAATTCATCTTGTAATTTATCACATTGAGTATGAATTGTATGCGATGTTTTAATACTTTCGGTTAGTTTTTGCTGAAGTTCCAATTTTTCATTTTTTTCCTTATTTAATTCAACAGTTAAATCACGTATCTTTCCTTTTAATTTTAACGCAAATGTTCGTAACTTACCATACCTTTCCTCCCAAGATCCTTCTAAATCTTTTAATCGATTTAATTCGTCTGTTTTTGATATTGTAGAAGTGGACATTGTTTCACTTTCAGGGTAATTGGCTTCTTGAGAGGAATGAAGTGTGTTTAAATTCTCTTGAAGAGGCAATATCTTTCTGAAGCTTCATAATCTCGTTATCTTTCTAAAAAATAAACAAAATGAAACAAATTAAATAATTATCACATTATTACCTGTTCAAGTAATTGTTGTGATTCACTTCTGTTGTTAATCTTGATATCTGGCTGATTTTGAAGAGAATTTATTTGCAGTTCTAGGTTGCTTATAATTTCTTCCTTATTCTGAATTGTTTCTAGGTGTTCTTTTATTAGGGTCTCTTTATGCTTGATATTACCGAGTAATTCGTCACAATACTCCTGTTGTTTTGATATAGCTTCACCTCGATTTTTTAATACCTGGTTCATTTCGTTCATCTCAGCGAGTAGTTCCAAATTTTCTCGTTTAATATTAGTAACTTGCTCATCTGGAATATTCACCTGAATCTCACACACACTTTGATCCACTTTTACTTGAGCATCAATCAACATTTGATTTTGTTTAACTAAGTTTGATATTTCATTATTTAGATCGTTTTCTACATTACTGGCTTTTTCAATCTGCGATTTTAACTCACAAATTAAATCGTTTAAATCATTTACATTTTTGAGTTGAGATTCATACTCATTTATTTTTTCTTCCAAACATTTTTGTTTTTGAATTAAGGCATCATCCTTCATTTTCAGTTCATCTTCTATCCCAAGTAATCTCACATTCAGATTTGAATTTTCATCTTTTATTGTAATATACTGCACTTCCATATTTTGAAATTCTCTCAAAATGCCATCAGCATAATTTTTTAACTGTGCCTCCCACACTTTAGCTTGTTCAACATAATTCTTAAAACTTTCTAAAATATTTGCTTTATCTTCCTTAAGCATCTTTACATCTATCGCAAATTTCACAATTTTCGAATGAAACTGCTTCAATTTATCTTTTAATTTATCATTTGTATTTTGTAAATCAGATGTATAAACGCTTAATTCAATCTGGTTATTTGATAATTTTGATGACATTGCTTTAAGATCATGTTGAAGTTTCTCTACCAATGCTTTATTCTTATGTAATTCAACATTTAAATCATCTGATTCACTTAAGTATATTTCCCGTTGCTGCGTACTTTCCTTAATAGTTGCTTTTAATTCACAAATCACAACTTCAGCATTCTGATAATTTTTTTCTAGTGTTTCAATATTTTGTTTTAGTTCACTATATTTTATTGTCAACTCATTATTATTAGTTTGTAATTCATTTATTATTTTTTCTTTCGCTTGTAACTCATTTGTTAAGTTACTTTTCTCTAATTCTAATAATTTCTGTTGTGCTTCAACATCTTTAGTCTTTGATTCTTTTTCTAAAGAGTCAAGGTGTAGGAGTAACTGTTCATTTTCTTCCGTTAGTCTCAGTACTTGCCTTTGAAATGATTTATTCTCTATATCCAATTCATTAACTTTGTTTTCAGAATCACTTAAATGGGTTTCAGTTTTTTTTAATGTTAAATAAATACTTTCATTTTGGGATTTCATCTCTTCTAAATTAGTAACCAATGTTAGTTTTTGTTGGGTTAATGTTTCGACTAATTCGTTTGTAACAGTTTGATCAAGTTTCTCTTTTAATGCATTGTTTTCTTTTGTTAATGATTCTTTATTTTGCATTGCTCTTTTTAAAAGAAGAATTAAATCTTGATACTTTTTTAATAATTCTTCTTTAGGTAAATTCTCTATTGGAATTTTTTTAGTTGATTCTGGTGAGTTTTCCATGTTTGAAACTGTATAAAAAAATTATAATAACGTAACGCGGTTTTCTATCACAATTTATCACAAAATTCAACGATTAAAGATAAAATAATGTTAAACTTCACTTCCACGTATTTTTATTAACGATAAAGAATAATAATATTACTTTTAGTTTTTTATTTTAGTAATTTCAGTGATGTGGCAAAGTTGATTTTTCTACCAACTTTTGTTTTTATACAAATCCACTCTAAAGCCCGATACACACGAGCGTACATGACAACGCACATACGTACATTTATTATCGTGCAAACAGTAACATACATTCCTTTTCCCTACAGACGCATGGACTGGATTAGCAGCAGTGGCGTACCCATACATCATTAAAGAAAATCATCGACGTGTGTGTCTAAAGGGTGGATTTTAAAGCGAAGAACATTTTCGCATGTTAACTTATTGGAAGACCTAAGATTTGAACCAGACGACTGGCGCAATTACCTTAGAATGGATGAAGCAACTTACGTAGATTTATTAAACTTAGTAACTCCACGCATAAAGCATCAAAACACAATAATGAGATGTGCAATATCTCCACACAAACGGTTAACGGCAACGTTGACATATTTAGCGACTGGAAGAACATACCAGGATTAAAAATTTGCTCAATGATATCCCTACAAGCCTTAAGCGAAATTGTTCCTGAACATGCGTAGCCATATAAAAATACATGAAGGTAATTTTCTAATTTACTACCTATTTTTACAGTAACCTAGAACGCAGAACTATTATTATTAATATAAATGGTTAAAAAATAAAAATATTTTTGTTCACATGATAAAATAAACCTTGAATTCTGTAAAAGTAAAAAATACAATATTACCTACTTATTATAAACTCTAAAGAATTTTAATTTTCTAAAGGTTGCAAACAAACGACAATAATAAAATAAGTTATAAGCAACAGATTAAGAAATGATATTACTATCGTTTGGGTTGTAAGGTACGTGCGCCTATTAAGGCCCACTTAATTTTATCAACTCAAAATAAACACATGGAGTTGCATTTCGTACTTATTTGTTATGCAAGTACTTATGTGAATATTTAAGCTTTTATTACACTACAAAAAATAAGTATATTACTCAAATTTTCCAAAAAAAAAAAAATCAATTTAAAAAAAAGTGCGCAATTGTTATTATTTCGGACCGCTGTCCCTAATAAGGCCCATGCATTGACCCTAATAAAGCCCATTATAAAATTTTAGTCAAATTCCTTACAGAAGATTTATAAACCAAAATAAACTAAATAAAACGCCAAAATAAATTTAAAAAAAGACAATTTGCAAAAAGAAAACGTTTAATAAAACTTAAAATTATTTTCTGAGATATAACACTGTTTAAAAATTGCTGTAACTACAAAACAACGAAATACAACAATCTAAACGATTTAAGAGCAGGAAGGACATAAGAAACTTGGTTCCTGGTCTTCTTCTGTTAGACCCACGCATTTTTTTTTCTTCAAATAGTGCTTTCGTCACTTTCTGAGCTCTATAATTTAAGGATTTTTTCTTGGAGTAATTTTCTTTTCCTCTATATCCCACGTTGGTAGAATTTCCTTAAAACTTCCTTTTTTAGGTTCTGGTTCGTTATCACTTTCACTTGAAAATATCTCTTCACCTTCAGAAGACGTAGTATTATGAACTGAATAGTTGCTGCTGTCTTTTGAAGAAGAAAACGATATCTAATGTTTGGTTATATTGCTTGGCCCAGCTTGTTGATGATCAAGTACGACCTTAGAATTTGTGTTCTTCGTATTTAGAGTAGGACGTTGTTTTGTTATGGATTTTTCTGCCGAAATAGCAGTCTTACTGTTAGCTCGGATGGTGCAAAAGCCTCATCAGGTATTATATTAGGGTCATATGGATATATACCCGTTGCTCGAAACCCAGCTATTATGTTGATTGGAGTAGCTGCTTTAGGCCAAACTTATTTTGTTAATGGTATGGTTCGGTTTATTTGTCCAAACATTCAAAACCTCATCATCCCAATAGGACCCAAATGGCTTAAAAACTGCTTCATCCATAGACTGCAGCTCGTGGGTGGTATTGCTAGGTAAGCAAAATAATATAATACTTTTTTCCTCTGCAGCCTCGACGATTTTGTAATCTAGATGTGATGATGCTCCATCAAAAATGAGTAGAATTTTGCCAGATGGTTTATATTTTGAAAAGTGTTCTATCCATTTCACAAACACTTCAGTTGTCATACTCGCTTTAGGGGTCATATGAATAACTGAACCAGGTGGCAAATGCAAAGACCATTCTGGCTTTTGTCTAGCTCCTTTCATCAAAATCATAGGTGGAATTGCTTTCCCTAGGGCATTACCACATGAAAGTATAGTGACGATTTGTGCATGCTCCTCTGATAGCATATGAACTCGTTTGGCAGCTTTTTTGGCGAAAACAGTTGTTTATGAAGATTGAGTTGACAACCCCTTTTATCAATATTAAATATAGACTGTGGCTTATCAGTAACTCTCGTTTCAGTCATAACAGTTTTCAATTTATTAAAATAATCAGTTACAATATATCTGTTGAGTTTTGCTGCTCTAGCTGCAGTCATATGTTGGGATTTTCGTCTCGTAACATTTGGGCGGCGTTTCAAAAAGAGTTTAACCCATTTTCTACAGGCCATTGCAGTTTTTTTTTGGAAAGTTGCGGACAATCTGCATTGTGTTTACGTACTTACGTATATACAGATCGTCTAAGGCATTTGTAAGTTATTGGCATACCTACTTCTGCTAATCTTAAGATTCTATTTTGCAAATCGTTTTCCTGTTCATGTGTTAAAATACAAGGACGCCCAATCCGTTTCGTGTATTGGCCGGTTTCAAGGTGATTTCGCAACGTTCTTTTTGGAATTCTAAACGTTGTACTCGCTGTCCTGACAGCCATACCATCTCTGACAGCATCCATTGCTTGTCGTAATTGCTCCTCTGGCCACTGAGCTCTTTTTTTTTGGCATCTTTAACTTGTCTGAAACAAAACAAATATATCTGTAAGGTATAAAATTGATGTGCCTAACAAGGCCCACCCGGGCCTTTATCGGAACGTTTCGGTGGTCCTTATTAGGAACTCTCGAGTTAGTCAACGTTTTCTAGGTTATCTGATGAATTTTTTATTTATTAATAATCTTTAGCAAAAACTGTCTATGCCACATAAATCTGTATATCTTCAGTTTACCTTACATAAATATAACATACAAAATACGCCCACGTACCGCAGAAAATTAAAAAACACCGAACGCGTTTCGATAGCTACGCTATCATCATCAGCGGTCGACTAGGGCGGACTAAAGAAAATTTGTAACATATATACCATCGCTGAGTAACGCTTCGTTGCTAATCTGGTGAAAGTGAAAGTGAAAGTTATGAAAGTTTAATGATACTGAGTAGCCTAAAGGTCCTTGATCATCATTATTCATTAGAATGTATTTGTTTTTGAAGATCTCTAAACTTTCATAACAATCAAGTTCGTGCTTATTACTAACATGTTTGATTAATGAAACCTCATCTACTACATGATTTTTATCAAACATATGTAGGGCTACGGCAGACTTGCCCAACGTTTGTATTTTATATGACCTAATGTTCTTTAAAGCGAATTTTGATAGGTCGTTTAGTTTGCCCCACATTTGTTCACACTTTTTACAATTAATCTTATAAATTCCCGACCAATCCTGCTTATCCACTGTATCTTTTGGATTACCTAAAAGAGTTTGCAAACTATTATCTGAAGTAGTGACTGTTTTCAAATTAATTTTGAAAAAGGTTTTAGGTAGACCTTTTGTATAAGCAGGATAGTTTGGTAACTTTACATACTTTGTTTCTATTTGTTCTCTAGCGTTACCTAATGTAGTTACGTTCTTAACCCTCATCTTATGTGTTTGCTTCCTAACTGTATTCATAACCACTTCATCTGAAAACCCATTGTATGCAGCAATTCCTTTAATAGTGCGCAATTCTTTATTATAATTTTGAACTGAAAGAAGAAAATTAAGCAATCTATGAACCAAAAAGTTAAAAGCCGCGAGTGTATGCTGTCTACAGTGATTTGAGTCATTGGTTATGAATCTTTTAGTGCTAGTTTCCTTACGATAAATATATATATATATATATATATATATATATATATATATATATATATGTATATATATAAAACAGTTCCAGTGTTCCAGATTTTTCAAGTTACATAAATATACTTGCATGTTTTAGTAATTATTAACACAACAGCAGCAGAATTAGATAGACGCACGCTTTTAGATGATATCACGGCGGCGACTCGAATTAAACTGAATTGCTCCGTGACGGTTAACGCTTGGTCTTAGCGGAGTTGTTGGTGGTGGCTTATGTTTCAGGTTCGATTCTTCTAATAACAGTGCAGAAAATTTAGTAATTATTTCTATAAATTCTGTGAATGGTTAAGTGGGCCTTAATAGGTGCACGTATCTTAAGATGAGTAAAAGGTAGCAGTTGAGGGAGAGAGAGACTTATTGTCAAGATTAAGTACGTGGTAATTGTTATTATTCAACCTATTATCTTGATCATACAATACATCAGGATTGGGCGATTGATGATAATCACTTGTCCGTAGAATTCGTCTTCTGGATTATTAAGCCTTTCGCCAACCATGTTTAAAACATGATCTGCTTTATCACTCAAATCAAGTTGTTTTCTTTTCCGTGATCGTTTCCCACTTAATGCTGAGGAGGTTAATGGTTCGTTGTTTACTAATGACTGTGATGGTTGTGAGCTGTCACTCCCAGTTGCTGTAAACTGTATACTCATACTGCGTTCTAAATTACCCTCCTGCTCTGTCACATGTAGTAGCATCATCGCCTACCTGCAATAAAAAACTATACTGAAATATGTAATACTTTGTTTCCAGTTTCCGACAACTGAAGCAGAATGGAAATGTATCGCTCAATGCTTTGAAGAATGCTGCAACTTTCCAAATTGTGTAGTGGCGGTAGATGGTAATGGTTCATATCAAACCACCACCGGGTAGTGGAGCATCTTATTACAATTACAAGGGCTGTAATAGTTTAGTCCTTACGGCAATTTGTAATGCAAATTACGAATTCATTATGTGCGATGTTGGTTTAATGGCCTTATACCGGATCGATGAGTTATTTCAAGTACTCTTTTTTATAAGAAATTAAATAATGGAACATTACATTTACCGCTCCCGTTACACACTCAAAACAGTGATAGTCACCTTCCATACGTATTTGTTGGGGACTAGGCGTTCGCTTTACGTTTTGCCTTTTTAAAACCTTTTAGTCATAAGGATCTTAATCACCACAAAAAAATATCAACTGTAGGTTATCAAGAGCAAGAAGAGAATTGAAAATTTATTTGGTATACTAGCATCAAGATTTAAAATATTTCAAACATCCATTGGTCTAAAATTAGAATCCATAGATAGAGTGATAATGTCATGTTGCGCGCTGCACAATTTCTTAAGCCGGAAGTGTAGTGCCGGATCATACCGTCACATTATTTAGACCAGGTAAATATTTTTAGTGGAAATGTAGAACTAGGATTCGGGGCAAATCCCGATTAACCAGCCAGCCTACAACGAGATTACGATAGAAACCACAGGACAGTAGCCAACCAAGTGCGACAGCCATTCATGCAGTACTTTACCGAAGAAGGGACTGTCGCTTGGCAAGAGAAAATAATAGTTAAATCCACTTAATACGTAAACGGCAAAAAAATTATACATAAATAAAATAGAATAAATGAACTGCTTACCTCTTTATCACTGTCAACTACATTCCCTCTTTCTCTCTCATGTTCCGGTTGTTCCTCAACACAGTAGTCATCATCTCCATCTATATTTGAAACTGAATCCCTTGGAGTATCTTGGTCTTTCACAAATAATAATAGATCATAATACCATAATGACGGTACGTATCCATGTTCGGCACCCATACCAGATCTTGAGCTCTGCACCTTTTTATATTCTCTTCGAATGCCACCGCGCAAAGTATTCATCTTAGTAATAACTGAATTTTTTGACAGTTTTTAATTTTTCAATTAACAAATTGTAAGCTTCGTTTTTTAATTTTATCCATATATTCTTTAGCCTTGATTTTCCAAAGGCAAGGCTGTGAGCGGTACTATTCAATAAACTCCCTTAAGAAATTAGGAGACATTGTCCGTATGTCAGACATTTTTTACAATAAATTTGAAAAATATTACCATTTTATCATAGAGTATAAGTATACGATTGCTTAACAAAGAATTGAAAACAAATGCACAAGTAGATATATCGGTAAAGTGGGTATCTATTAAAAACAATTTGTTATTCAGACATCACATTGCTTTATTATTACCATTTGCAGTAATATATTGTATTTAAAACTATTGGAAACTTTAAAGGTATGTAGAGTAGTTTGAAAATGTCGTGGCACTCGCCTCTCCATGCGTATATGACTCAAACGCGTCGAAATTATTCGACAAATGTACTACTATTCAACTTATAACTGTAGTCATTCGCTTTATTTACTTCACGTTGTATTCGTACGTTGCCGCTTGAGTTTATTCCTTCTGTTTTATACAAAATCTGTCCGTTTCAAGACACTTTTTATTATTTCATCGTTATTTGTTGTCCAAATTACCAAGTAAACCTTTTGAACATGAGTGGAGTAGTTCTTCACAGTCAAGCTCGTGAAATTATTTATAAAAAATTATGTAGAGAGTAATAAATATTACGTTTAAATTTGAAGATGTGTGGAAATTAGCAGAGAATAAATTTAAATCAATTGGTCGTGAAGAATGGGAAGCTGTGTGCAAACACACAGAAAAGATTGAACACAAATATTTAGAAAAAGAAGGTTTTATTGATGAAGTCGAAGAGCTCTAAATACACGTGAAAGTGATGAAGAAATTGATTACGGCAGTAGTGACAAAGACAGCGACAGTGAATTAGATTCTAACTAATTAAAGTTCTGTAGTTATTTATTTTTGTATGCTAATAAAATTACATTTTAAAATGTTTTATCAATTTGTGATTTATTTTACATATTGGTATTAGAATTTGAAATACTTCTACAGCAATGTTTTCCGATCAAACAAGGAGGGTCTCATTAAGTTGCACACTGCTGTTAAACGTAGTAGTTATTTCAACGTTTGTGTTCTGTCCTCTTATTGGAAGTATTTCAACTTATAATATAATCACATTGAGAAGCTTCATTCAAGTTTTTATAGTACACATTTACACCTACTATTACTTAATCTAGAGTGTGAACTGAATAAATACTTGTTGTATTTGTAATAACACTTTCTGACACATATTTTAATGTAATGACGCTAATTGATTGATTCCTGTTGTTGGTTCTTAAAAATAGAAATATTTAGACCTGTGATCAACGATGAGTTTTAAGAATTTACCTATTCGATGATTGCTAAGATTAACAACTAAAAATCTTATCAAAAGTTATTCTTATTTTCTGTCTATCTGTTGGGTGTAATTAAAAGTTTATAAAACGTTGAACTTCATTTTTGCAAATCCTTGATAAAAACAGCTGATGTTGAACAAGTTAGGTTATGTTTACTAAATAAAAAAATTATTTTAATGCAAATTTGAAATAGGTAATCCAATACATAACTAAATTGAAATTGTTACAAATGATCATTCAATAAAAATGTATTCCGTTACGATATCAATCGTTAAAAAAAACGATAATTACTAAATTTATTGAATTGCCGTATATTTTTAGGATGACATCTTTGCTACCGAAGTTTCCCAATTATAACATCGTTTAAGTTTTTCAAATGGTAGAAAATCGCGCCGCGCGTCCCGAGTGCCACGACGTTTTGTAACTACTCTACATATATATATATATATATATATATATATATATATATATATATATACGACTTATTTTATATCAGTGAGCAGATTTACCGCGCGTTAAAAAATATGTTAATTGATCCAAGCTTCAAATAACCCTGCTACTACATTTAGACTTTAACGTTTTAAATATTTACTTAACGGTTATTCGTTTATTATTTTAGTTTTAATTAAATTTGGAAAGCGTTAGAAATCGTATCGCACTTTTGACTATAAAGCGAATTTTAAGAATTAGAGTTCACAATTGAAGATCAAATATACCGAGTGGGATATTTTTCACGTCCTACAATTTCCTGAAACAAGTTTTGATTACAGTGGCGCCTATAGACTTATTATCCTGATTTTAGATTTTAGGTATCGTAATTGTGTATGTTAAAGCTATATGTCAACTACTTGCAGCTAATACCTGCGACCTTTCTCGTTGAGTTTAGTTGGAAATTTGCATATTTTAAAATTCTACGCGACACTTAATGTGGATTTAGTGTGTAAAAACACAAAGGTTTTATTTTGGCTGCATCTTTGCTTATGAGGTGGGCAATAGTAAACCCATTTGATGTAATCACAAACTACCATTATTCCACATACATGAGAACCCTGCACTTTGTATGTTTTCGTAATGAAAACAGCTATTATACGATTGTTTATACATTTAAAAATTGATTATACATCTCTTACAGTGGAGTTAACGTAGACGAAAAAGGGTGTTTATTAGGAACTACGAAAGTCATGGATTTGAATAAAACCTTTTCAAATACCTTCAAATATACTTGTATTTAAAAGTCCGCAGGTTGAAATTTGTGCTTTTTTTAAACTCAAAAAACCGATTTTTCACAGAAATTTTTCAAAAATCGTCGACATTTAACTGTAGAATCACTATTTTTCAATGCAAATGTATATTTTTATGTTTTTTGAGATGCTGATTACGAATATGAAGTTAAAAAAAATTAAACACAAAATGGCTGTACCATGACCCACCGAAAATTCAAGTTGTTCTCCAAAGTAACAGAGTAACATCTGCCGACTAACACGTCTCACAAACACGCGCACACGCAAACACACATACATTATGCAAACGCATATTTTTAGTGGATCGAAAAAAAGGGACTATAGTAGTATACAAACAGGTATGAAGTATTTACGAGAAAGAAAACGTAAATTATTATATTTATTAGAGAATTCGTATTATTGCATGAATGCTGAGAGCAGATGGTTTTTTTTCGAAAGCTGATAACCACAAGCGGAAATTATGTAGAAAAAAATATTTTGATTAAGAAATCGGAAGTTTAAAACGTGTAGTTTTACTTAATGTTGCTCTGAACCCTGAAAGAAACCTCCTTCAGCTTGATTTTTGGATTTAAAAATAAGAAAAACTGAATTGTGCGTTTCGGGAAATTTATTATAACGCGGTTTACTGTAAAAATAAACGGGAAATAGAGAAATACATGAAAATAAGTTTTCTATCAAGAAGTATACGTTTTAAGCTCCAAAAAATCCACTTATTGAGTTTCAATATTTAATTTTAAACGGACATTGAGCGTTTAAAATAAATATTGAATATTCGATAGCAAGAATTTGTGAAAAATATCTATGTTCAAAGTGAAATTACAAAAAAATGAGGTTTGATATAGTAATCTTACATTTCTCGTTCAAAAGTGCATACATTTAGTAGAAACATTCTGTAATATCGCTCAAAAATATTGCAAATTGACCCTGTAACGTCAATTATTGTGAAAATGCATGAAATTTTGATCTGGGCCAACTTTACGATAATATGACAGGCGTATCCTTTCATTGGAATTAATGCTTCAAGTTTTTTTTTAAGTGTTTTATGGTGTTACTGTTCAATAGACTTTGTTGCATACGAATCAGTTGTGTGTATAAAAAGTAATGTTTAACTGTCTCGCGCTCCACGCGCCGCGCTCAATTTCGGCTGCCTCTTGAAGAGATGGAGCATGAAAACGTAAGATCTTAAAAAAATTCTCATTCATTACCTAATTATTTTACAAAAAATATGAAAATACATTTTTTTTGCCAATTTTCCTGTTCTTTCGAATGGTCTTACTTAATTTGTATAAAAAACGTTTATTAAATAAGTTATTAACAAATAACCTATATTTTTAACAATTATTGTTAAATAAAGAAAATCGCACACTATTTTATTCGGATTTTGATTTCAGATATCAAAACGAAGACATTCCAACGAAATCTAAAATTCCCGGAATTTGTTCGAAGTTATTTTCCTGGTTGACTCCATTATTATACAGGGTGTGGCGCGAAGAGTTTTGATTAAAAGTAATGGCGGATACAGTTATGTCAAAAATCTGAAATTAAGAAGCTGTAAGTTTTGGATGACGCTGAGTTCAAATATAATATTGTCCTGAATGTGGCACTTCCGGTTATACCGGAGGTAGACGTCAACTTTGTTATTTTAAATGGAACCTAATATTTTTTATTTTATTTTCGAATTCTACATGAAATTCTAGATAAAATTTGTGCACAATGTCCTATACCAAAAATGAAGTATTTTCGAGATATTTCGTTTTTTTTTTTAAATTTTGAAAAAATCCTAGTCCACATTGAATAACGATATCTCCATTAATAAGGAAGCTAGTGACGTGAAATTGTAACCAATAAACAACAAGTGCTTGCCCGTTAACTCCATATATCCATCTCATTGATATTTCATACAGGGTGTTTTAAACTTAGCCGCCAACATGCACAATTTAAATCATTTATAAGTTGCTTACTTTAAATAGAACACCCTGTATTTTATTACATTTTCCGTTGTATTTTTTAAGCCAATTCGTTTGGTATCAGTATTCCCTATACCTAAATCCAACCACTTTTGAAATATTTCATTATCTTAGTTAAAACATAAAAAAAATAAATTATTTCAACATTAGTAAAGGGTAGGCTATGATTTCCATTATTTAAGGTGATATTTTGTTATTTTTTCATAAGTTATTAATTCTGAAAAGTAACCAATAGCCTGAAAGGATTATTAATTGTGGATATCATTAAAAACGCTGACTAGGTATTTTGTATTAATTTAATTAGATAACTTACAAACAAAAATAACTAAATGTAATATTAAACAAATAAAGTTTTATAATAAGTGTTCAAAATTAGCACCATCTACTTCTAAACATTTATGAATCCTTTTCATTATGTCTTGTAATTTTGGAAATATGGTCGGGTGTTAGAGAATTAAAAGCATCATATCTTCCTTTGTCGTAACAGGTTTGGAAAATATCTGATTTTTAATGTAACCCCAAATACCAAAATCTAGAGGAGCCAAATGAGGAGAGCGAGCTGGCCTACGGAACGGACCCTGATTGACAATCCATCTATCATCAAACATGTCGTAAAGATGCTGAGCAACAGGCCCAAAGTTATGAGGAGGTGCTCCATCTTGCTCTCCATTTCTTAAAGTACGTAACGCCGGTCGTATGGCTTGTTCCTAAATGTGGAAATATCTTATACCATTTAAATTCTCATCATAAAATTTTAATGCTAAAATTTTATTGCACAAAAAACATTAAAACTCCAACTATCCTGGAAATAACGTTCTCTACTAACATGTGGATTTTCATTAGACCAAAAATGGGAATTATGTCGATTAAATAATCCATTTTTGCTAAACTTTGCTTCACCACACCATATAACTTTTTTAATGAAGTTTTCATCCTCTTGGGTCTTCATTAAAAACCATTCACAGAATTCTACCCTTCGAGGAAGATCACCCAATTGTAAGTGTTGCACCAAATGATATGAAAATGGTTTCCATTTGTGTTTTTTTAAAATGCAATGAATTGTTCTCGTCGACAAAGTAAGATCTCTGTCACAATCTCTAATGGAGGCATTTGGAGAGGCCGTAAAATAACCTAAAACATTAATTTCGTTTATGTCACTGTCCACTAGTGGTTTATTTATATTAATTTTTGTCTTAAATTGACCAAACTGACGGCAGTTTTTAAGCAATCTTCTTACACTATATCACCAGTTGCATTTGGTCGATTTGGATATCTATCTGCAACAAACACGGCAAGTCCGTTCAACAATTCTATTACACTCGCCGTAAATAATAATAAGATTTAAAAGTAAATCCTACATTTTCCATAATTTACTATGAAATACAAAACTGGTAAAGAAAACTGTCAAAACAACATAAACAATTAACGTTCTAACTATCAAATCTTTGACAGCCATCGCCTACCCTTTACTAATGTTGAAATAATTAAGTGTTGTTATGTTTTAACTAAGATAATGAAATATATCAAAAGTGGTTGGATTTAGGTATAAGGAATACCGATACCAAACGAATTGGCTTAAAAAAATGTTACAACAAAGGAAGATATGATGCAGAGAGTCTTACTTGCTTTTAATTCTCTAACACCCGACCATATTTCCAGAATTACAAGACATAACTTAATGAAAAGGATTCATAAATGTTTAGAAGTAGATGGTGCTAATTTTGAACACTTATAAAACTTTATTTGTTTAATAATTACATTTAGTTATTTTTGTTTGTAAGTTATCTAATTAAATTAATACAAAACACCTAGTCAACGTTTTTAATGATATCCACAATTAATAATCCTTTCAGGCTATTGGTTACTTTTCAGAAGTAATAACTTATGAAAAAATAACAAAATATCACCTTAAATAATGGAAATCATGGCCTACTCTTTGCTAATGTTAAAATAATTAAGTGTTGTTATGTTTTAACTAAGATAATGAAATATCTCAAAAGTGGTTGGATTTAGGTATAGGGAATACTGATACCAAACGAATTGGCTTAAAAAAAATAAAGCGAAAATGTAATAAAATACCGGGTGTTCTATTTAAAGTAAGCAACTTATAAATGATTTAAATGGTGCATGTTGGCGGCTAAGTTTAAAACACCCTGTATGAAATATCAATGAGATGGATATATGGAGTTAACGGGAAAGCGCTTATTGTTTATTGGTTACAATTTCACGTCACTAGCTTCGTTATTAATGGAGATATCGTTATTCAATGTGGACTAGGATTTTTTCAAAATTAAAAAAAAAACGAAATATCTCGAAAATACTTCATTTTTGGTATAGGACTTGTGCACAAATTTTATCTAGAATTTCATGTAGAATTCGAAAATAAAATAAAAAATATTAGGTTCCATTTAAAATAACAAAGTTGACGTCTACTTCCGGTATAACCGGAATTGCCACATTCAGGACAATATTATATTTGAACTCAGCGTCATCCAAAACCTACAACTGCGTAATTTCAGATTTTTAACATAACTGTATCCGCTGTTACTTTTAATCAAAACTCTTCGCGCCGCACCCTGTATAGCTTCGTTTATTACATAGTATGTCATACAAGGTTATTATCTTAAGAAACGTAATATAAAGCGCCCTCTAGTTTTAAGTTTATGATTTATTTGGCAACCATGTTTTTTAAAGAGCTTTCAGGCTGATTTAACTTTAGACAACGCTGCTATATTTATTAAATAAGCGTCTTTGGTTATCATCTTTATTTAATAATTTAAAAATAACACATTCCTGTAAATATGTTTTAAAAACATACATAAATTTTATCATAATTTAAAACATATCTACAAAATTTACTGACCTATTAAATATCGTGATACCACATTAACTTTTACAATGATGGACGAATTTATGAATACCGAAATTTCTGATCAAGATTTGGTAAAGTTCTAAATTATTTTCTCAATGGAAAGCAGTATGCAAATATACTGCCTTTTCTATAAAATAATTTAGAGATACAAATAACATAACCTATCTAATATATTTTAGATATTGCAATGGCTAAACGCGGCAAATTTTTCACAAAGCGCAAAAGAAAAGTTAGATATTATACATAAGTTACAAGAGTTTTTAATACGAAAAGTACCTAGTCTTTTACCAGAATTCCTTAACAATGTTTTAAATTTTACAACTGATAAAAGTCCGGATATTAAAAAAGCATTAGTAGCTTTTATCGAAGAAGCTTGGTAGGTAATTTACTTTACTTAAACATCATTTCTAATACTAATTTTTAGTAAAGTAAATGAGTCTTTATTACCAAAAGTTATACTTCACTTACATATGCTTCTATGTGTTGAGAGTATACCAGTACAAAAACGTGTGATTCAGGCAGCCATCACCATATACAGAAAAATGTTAAGTTGGTTATGTAAAGCATCCGTTATTTCTCCAGATATGGAACAGGCTTGGAATGAACTAAATGTAATAAAAATTGAAATTGTAAATATGATCGATAGTGATAATGACGGAGTTCGGACCAGTTCTGTAAAGTTTTTGGAATGTGTGGTTTTATTACAAACATATCCTGATCAATATGAGAACCGATCTGGTAATGATTTTAGTTTAGATGATGTTCCGTTGACATTAAAGATAGCACGCAGACGTAAATTAGAGGAAGAAGCAAAGTATTTTAGTATTATAAATTATTTTTATTACGTTAATTGTGTTCATTTTTTAGTAAAATATTTGATTTATTGATTAAGTTTAATGGTTCACAACATGTTAGTAGTGCGAACTTATTTGCTTGTATTGGAGCATTGACAAATATAGCCAAGCATCGACCTGAATTTATGGGACGTGTTGTTGCTGGTATTGAGTTATTACATTCTAATATGCCACCAACTTTAAGTAGTACGCAGGTGAACTCTGTGAGGAAAAAGCTTAAAACTGAATTATGTTCATTAATTAAGCATAATGCAGCCTTAGATTACTTGGAAAATATTAGTACTATGCTTGTTGAGCTAGGTACGTATACATAACGATAATTATATTAGAATAAAAGATCATTTATTATTACAATATTTTGATTGTTATATTCACTTAACCCTTTCAGTACCGATGTCACAAAATTTTCGTCGGGAAAAAAACTGTTCTGCACGGAAATATCTGTTAAAAGTTCAATGTGTCGTTTACACTAAATTCATTATTTCCGATGCTTTAAAAAAATTGCTCTGATTCACAGACGAGTGACTTATTATTCAGTCAAATGTGGTGTTGTATGTACTGATGCTGGAATCAACGAGTGATGATAATTTGCAGAACCCAATTTTTCCAGAATCGATATTAAAATTATACACATTCGCTAGCCGAACCCAAATACAATTTATTCTGACTTTAAAAGGAGAGCACCCTTATATTGTACCCATAACTTAATTAAGTGTTGCAGAACCACTATTAAAATAAAAGCTAATTCTTTGAAATTGAACATATATATTATATTACACGTAATACAACATTACATATTTAAGCCACAAAACGACATCGACCTTGGACAACCCTTACATTCCACCCTTATTCCGATTTCATAAACTTTTGCAGCATCACTATTAAAATGAACTGTCCTGCAGAACCGTTTTGCAAATTACACACACCCCAGAATCAACAGTCACTGCCGGAAGTATCAAACAGCATGTGAACATCCAAGCATGTTATAGAATGTTTTTATATTTTTTTCTGAAAATATGTATAAAACCTTTATTATTATTATCATTTTAGGTTATGTCAGTAAACCACATGTAAATGCAACAAGATTTTAAAAGGTCACCGTACTGAAACGGTTAAGAAATTTTTACCTTTGATTGTGATTGAGGTATTTTGTTAATTCTGTTGTTGGTGGCACAGTCAGAAGGAGCACGAGGGGTTTGGGTTTCTTGCCATGTTTTAGAGCTGTAACTAAACCACAATTTTATTTCTGTGTTATATATACTAGAAAAAGGAACAATGAGTCTTATAAGGGTAGATGCCGTCCTTCAAGAAAAATTTCAGGCTGCATGATTTTGACTATTATAGAGTGTATAAATACGAATGGCTATTTGTAGCAAACCGCACGTCTTTACATAGGCAACTTAGTGAACCATCCTAGAATTGAATATCTACCACATTTTTATTTGTACGTGAACTCTTCCGGTAGCGCAGTAGCAGTGCATTTGGTTGATGTCCTGACATTTCTGTTTCGAGTCACATAATGTACGAGGTTTTTTTATCTTATCTTGTTAGACGTATTAAGGCATTTCTGGCCATTTGGAACGATCTTTGAAAAAAAAATTTGGCCATTTGGTCAACAATTTTCGAAATTTTGTTTTTTATTTTTACACGTTTCAAGCCATTTCTGAACATTTGAGACGATTTTTGGAAAAAAAAATGTTGGCCCGTAGGTCAAAAATTTCGTGAAATTTTTTTTGCCTTTTTATGACAAATGTTGTTTACATACTATGGTGTTCTGTAATACCAGTTGTTTCTGTATTAATTATTAAATGATTGTTAAAGCACTAATGTGAAAATTCTCGCCAAAATGTGTTAACTTTATGAGTATTTTGTAGGATCAGGTGTAATTAACAGTGATTTAGTAATTTAAAACTTAACAGTAACATTTATAAAAGGAAAAATTTATTTATTGCAATAGAAATAGTATTATTGAATGTTAAAAAATACGCGGGTGACCTTAAACCTTGCAATTTCCCATTTGTAAGTTTAAATTTTATAAAGCGAATTTATACCGTATAAATGGAATACTATGATTAATATTCAAAAATTATTAATTTAATGGGAAGTAACATTAAATTTATACATTGGGGATGAAAAAGAGAAAGAAATGGAAGAAATAAAGGAATTAATTTGTGAGATGAGGAAGGTGATGGAAGAAAATATGAAGGGAATAAGGAAAGACATCAAAGAAATGAAAGAACAAATGGAATAAAGAGAAAAGAAATGGAAGGGGGAAAAACAAGAATTACTAGAAAGAGTAGAAACATTATTAAAAAAGCCGATGAGGAGGAGAGAAGAAAAGGAAGAATAATATCGTAATAAATGGGTGAAGAAGCAAGGAACCTCATAAAAATTAAGAGTGATGATGGAAGAAAAACTAAATGTAAGCGTCGAAATTAGAAAAGGGATAGTGATAAACAGGGAGTGGGAAAATGAGATGGTGGTGACGGAAATTGAGACTTGGGTGGAGAAGCGGAAGATTATGACAGAGAAGAGAAAACTGAGGAACACAGGAATTTACATAGACCATGACCTAACATGGGAAGAAAGAAGAGTACAAAAAGAAATAAGGAACAGAGCGGCGGAAATAAGAGAGGAGCGAAAAAAGTATGGGTAGCATATAGGAAAATGTAGATAAACGGAGAAAGATACGTATGGAACGAGAGAACGAAGGATTTAAGCAGAGAAAGGAGGTTAAGACGGGATATACAAAGGCCAAAAACTGAAAGAAGAGGGTGGGGAGAAAGGGGAAAGGAGGATGACAAACGCCAGGTTACGGAAAAATGAGTAAAGGAAATGGAAAAGACCAAAAAAGGGAACAAAGGGAATGAATACAGGAAGGGGCGAACGATCTAAAGATGATCTTTTGGAACGTGGCGGGATTAAAGAATAAAGATCAAGATTTCTGGGAGTTTGTTAAGGAGCAGGACGTGGTGGGAATGCAAGAGACGTGGCTAGAAGAAAAAGATCAAGAGTGGTGGGAAAGGGAAATGCCAAGCGAATTATCATGGGTGGTACAGTATGCGGAAAGGAAAAACAGGAAAGGAAGAGCAAAGGGGGGATAATAATGGGAGTAAAAAGAAAATAATTGGAAAAAGAAGAAGAGAAAGTACAACAAAGAAGAGGTATGGTAGTGCGGAGAAAAAAAAATAAAAATAGTGACGGTATACAGTAGTAAGATGAAAGAGACAAAAGAAAATTTAAGTGTAGTTGATAGAAGAGAGGGGGGAAGGTATGATAATAATAGGAGGGGATTTTAACGCGAGATTAGGAGAAGAAGGGAGAATACGAGAGAAAAGATGGACGGGAAAAAGACAGACAAAAATTAAGTGTTAAATAGGGAAGGAAAAGAGCTGCTAGAATTGTGTAACGAAAGGGGTAGGAAATTTTTAAAGAAAGAAAAGCCGAGAAGAGTGACAAACGGGAATACAAATAAACGAATGGGAGAGATATTTCAGGAACGTATTGGAGGGGGAGAATATACAGGAAGGAGAAGGAAGACAAAGAAGGGAAATATTTGAAACACAGGAAGAAGGAGAAGAAATAAAAGAAGAAGAAGTAATAGAGGAAATACAGATGAAGGAGAAAAGGTAGCAAAAAGGATGTCGGAAATAGTAAACAAAATATGGAAAGAAGAAGGATTCCCGGAGAGCTGGAGAGGACATATATGCCCAGTGCACAAAAAAGGGGACAAGAAACAAGTGACAAATTGCAGCGGAATCACATTGTTAAACACAGCATACAAAATATACGCAACCGTACTGGAAGAAAGGTTAAAGAAGGAAACAGAAGAAAAGAAACTGCTACCAAGCGGACAGGCAGGATTTAGGAAAGGAAGAAGAACGATGGATTATGTATACATTCTGAAACACATGTCAAATATGGAATTAGAAAAGGAAAGGGGGAAAATGGTAGCGGTATTCATAGACCTAGTAGTCGCATTCGATAGGGTGAACAGGCAAAAGCTGTGGGAATACTTGAGGAAAAAGAAGATAAACGAAAGACTAATAGAAAGGATGGAAGAAATATACGAAGAAACGAGGAATAGGGTGAGGGTGAATGGGGAATTAAGTGAAGGATCTGTAACAAGGAAGGGACTAAGGCAAGGATGCCCACTGAGCCCAAGCTTGTTCGCGGTATACCCAGGAGACCTAGAGGAGACATCAAGGGGGCAATAAAAAGGAGGCGTGGTGGGGAACAGGAAAGTGTGGTCTCTGGCATACGCTGATGACATAGTGCTAACAGCGAAGGAAGAAAAAGAAATAATGGGGATGCTAAAAACGATGTACATATATTTGAAATGAAAAGATTTGGAAGTAAATGGGAACAAAACGAAGGTAATGGTATTGAGAAAAGGGGGAGGAAAAAGGAAAAAGGAGGAGTGGAAATGGAGGGAAGAGGAGATACGGGTGGTAAAGGAATTCACCTACTTGGGATACGCGATGATACAAGACAACAAAGATGGGGAGCATATAAAAGAACGAGTGAGAAAAGGAAAAAAATTAATAGGGCAAGTGTGGAGTGTAGGTGAAGGACTGCGGAATGGACTTAAAGAAAAGGAAACTATTATTTGAGAAACTAATAAATAGTGTGATGTTGTATGGGGCGGAAGTGTGGGGGTGGAATTAGTATAAACAGATAGAAGGATTGCAAGAGAAATACTGGGAGTGGTAAGAGAAACACCGGGATGCATTGTTAGAGAGGAGGTGCAAGTAGAAAAAATAAGGGTGGAAGCGGGAAAGAGTGCATTAAAGTATGAGGAGGAAATGAGTAGAAGATCGGAGTGCACGATTCTACAAGAATGCTGGAAAGTAATAAAATATGGACCGGAATCTAGAGAAGAATATTATAAAAGAAATGGGTATGTGAAACAAGAAGTGGAGAGACTAAGAAGGGAAGGAGATAGCATGAGAGAGGACATAATTAGAAGGGACAGGGATGTCCAAAAGCAGGAAGGATGGACGAAGGTGAAAGAAGGAAAATATAATACTAACTATAGGAATATTAAGGGCGAAGGGATTCGGGGATATCTGAACGGTGAAGGGAGAAAGGAAAGAAAGAAAATGATAGCGACATTTAGATGTGGAAACGAAGAAAGGGAGGACAAATATTGGAAAAGGGACAAAGACAAAAAATGTAGGTTGTGTGGGGAAGAGATGGAAATGATAAATCATATGTTGAAAGAATGCTGGGAGCTAAAGCAAGAGGATAGGACCGCAGAGGAGGTACTGGAGGAAAATGGAAGGGGAGCGGAGAGGATGGAAGAAATATGGAAAAGAAGAAGACAGTTAAGGGGTGAGGAGGCAAGAGGGAGGAAGACGGTGCAGGTGGAGTAAGGAAAGGAGAGTTAGCAAATAAACAATTTATTGTAAATAGTGTACACAATGTCTTTGCAATATTTGTAAATAAGCAAATAAAGATTATAGTACAGTAGAGAAAAATAAGTGGTCACAACACTTTACCTTGTGGAGTTCCTAATTCTATATTACATTCTTTTCAAAAACGTTGTTAACGTGTAGCGTAATTTTCCTTTCTTCTAAAAATGAAACTAACCAACTGTTAATGCAACCTTGAATTCTTAGGCTCTATAACTTTTTAGACACAAAAGATTTATCTACAGTGTCAAAAGCTTGAGGTATGTCAAATACAACATATTCACCAATATCTAACAAATTGTACATATTCAGCAATACTTGACTCAGCCGAGAAGCCATTTCTCAAACAATGCTGGCTATTTGTTACCACTTTAAATTTGTTGCAATATGCTTAGCTACGGCTGTTTCAATTATTTTAGAAAATATACTCAAAATGATAATAGGTCTATAACATTACTAGAGTCACCCTTTTTATGCAGTAAAGTTATGGAAGCTGAGTTTAAGGCTGATTGCCAAATACTGCAGCCATATCATATTTGTACTAGTTAAAGTTTTATTTTTATAGTCTATCTCCTGTATTTTGATATCCATTTGTTTATATTTTACGTTGTTAACTAGCTTCCAATGAGTTTTATTTGAAAACAGTTCTTTCATTTAATTTGAATTTCGAGAAACGTTCTCTGCAATCTAAATGTGGCAATTAATGTAATGTATATAAAGTTGATAATTATTAACATTTTCCTTAATCTCCCAAGGAGCTACGTCTAATTCAAGGGTTAGATAATAGTCCGATATGCCCAGATCAAAATTATTTGTTACACTATTATGTACTATTATGTGTTACACTATTATGTACTGTGCATCCCATTTTGGTTGAGACAGCCAAGTATCTCGGTTGTTGTTGAAGATAGAACCTTGCGGTTTTCGCGGTCCTGTGCCACTTTTTTGTGAAACTCAAGGTGTCCTGAACGGATTTTTCCTAACTTCTTTCGTTCAAAAGTTACAGGGCGTTTTTGATAATGTCAAATTGAAAACTTATCCCATAGAGAATTTTATGTAAAATTCAGTGGCGCACTCAATTTTTTTTTCGGTGTATGGTTATGGAGATACGACTCAAACTTATGATTTTTTCAATGGAACACCCTGTATTTTATCACCTCATTAAATTTCTTATTTTTTTCCTTCAATATGATATATAATATATAAACATAAATTCTTCAAAAATGCTCCAAAATCACTAAAACATTGATTTTTAATAGTAGGCTATGGATTTTTCATACAAAAAAAAGTTCAAATTGAAGAAATACTACTTGCGATTTTTCCATGAAAGGAACAAGAACATTACTAACACGAATTCACTAACAAAACACAAAACGTAGGTAACTAATAGCAACAAATAAATAGTGATAAAAAGTTCATAATGTAGAATAAGCAACTAATTAAATATTTACTCATACTATTTTATTTTGAAATTATTCGGTAACTTATTCATTGAATTGTTCAAATTGATGTCCATTTTCCCTAACACACAATTTCTTAATACATCTTAATGCATTTAAAATTATGAAAGGTCGATTTTGTAAATTCTGGAAAACTGCCTCTGTTGTTGCACGAAGTTCTTCAATATTATTGTGCTTCTTACCGTATATTGTATTTTTCAAAAAACCCCACAAAAAAAATCCAACACTGACAAATCAGGTGACCTTGCAGGCCACCTAATGGGTCCATTTGTTCCAATCCAATGGTCCTGGAAAGTTTCTTCTAAAAACAGCACAATCAACCTCGAATTGTGGGCAGGGGCACCGTCTTGTTGGAAGTAAATGGCATTAAGATAGGCATGAGGAACATTCTCCAGGAATTCTGGTATTACTTCTTCTAAAATTGCCAAGTAACTATTCGCGTTGAGAGCCCCTTCAAAAATGCGGTATTTTATTGATGTCCCCAATAAGAAACAGGCTACATTAAAACCAAATCGATCCTGTTGTTGTTCCTCAAAAATTAGGTGTTGGTTTTCATCATACCAGTGCCTTGTATTTTGCCTGTTAAATAAACCGGCACTGCTTATATGGGCTTCGTCTGGCCATATGACTTTATTGTCCCTTCGAATTTAGTTCAAAAACCAATTACAGAAATTCACACGCCTCGCTGCATCACCAGGGTATAAATGCTGGACAATATTCACTTTGTAGGGTTTCAATTTGTGTTTTTTTTTAAATCCTTTGTACCCATGATCGGGGAACGGCATTGTCATTTTCTAACTTCGTACAAGTAGTCTGAGGAGAGACACGGACGCTGGCTAAGACATTTATTTCATCCACTTCATTATTTCCTTGTTATACGTCTTGGGTCGGGGTTTAGAATACGCACCATAATTCAGTAGATTATTCTTTAGTCGAAATATCGTTGCTCGACTAGGTTGACGCCTCTCTGAATATTTAACTTTTTAAAAACAATGTCATATAATGTCTTATTGTAAATTACTAGTTTACCTGTTTAAATATAATTCTAATGCTTCGTCAACATTTTCATGACATTGTATGATATCATACTTTTCGTTGTTCTGAAAAAAATCATTCAGCCATTATAAAATTTCACAAATTAACAAAATCGCCAAACACAAACACAATAAAACGCATCAAAATTTATCATCATGACAGCAGATGTGTTGATTTCTCCACAGTCACTTGATAAAACAATGCTCCAAAAGTCAACAACAGTGTTTGTAGCATCCGTGACCTATTATAAAAAAATCACAAATAATAATCCCTGTAGTAAAACTTTGAAATCCATGGCACTCTATTAAAATTCATTGTTTTAGTAATTTTGGAGCATTTTTGAAAACATCATGTTTATATTATATTATATATCATTTCGAAGGAAAAAAATAAGTAATTTACTGAGATAATAAAATGCAGGGTGTTGCATTGAAAAAATCATAAGTTTGAGTCTTATCTCCATAACGATACCCCGAAAAAAAAAATTGAGTGCGCCCCTGGATTCTACGTAAAATTCTCTATGGGACAAGTTTTCAATTTGACATTATCGCTGAGAAAATTCGTAGATATGGAGGGGATTCAACAAGTGTGGATTTTCAAAAACACCCTATAATTTATAAACGAAAGAAGTTAGGCAAAATCCGTTCAGGCCATCTTGAGTTTCACAAAAAAGTGGCACGGGACCGCGGAAACCGCAAGGTTCTATCTTCAACAACAACCGAGATATCTGGCTGTCTCAACCAAAATGGGATGCACTGTACAGTTGAGATAACATAGTCTATTGAAAAACTGCTGGTATATTTAATGTGGGTGAAAACTCTAGTGTGCTCAGATATTAATGATGACATTGTGAACGAATGAATTATGTCTAAAAGTTTCTTAGTGTGTATGTTATCGCTAAATTGATTTATATTGAGACTGCCAGTAATGATGATGCGCTTGAAATTTTTTGTAGCTAGATGTAAACGTTTATCAAATAGAACAAGAACAAGAAATGTGTGTATTTGTCTGTACAAGAAGAGGATGGCACAACATAATTTCAACAAACTAATGATTAATGTAGTAATTTGGAATACAATCTGATTAAAACCATGTATTTACAAATATTGAAGACCCCCCCATTTTAACATGAATGCGAAAAGTGGGACAATAATTTACAGTTTGACATGCTGATGTTCTCAATATCTGTATTACAATGCCAATGTTCACATATCAATAAAAACGAAAAGTTATGTTATCAACAATAAAGTTTTCAATAAGTTCAATCTTGTTTCCTAAACACTGCATATTAATTAAAAATCAGGACACCTAGGGTTTCATTAGTAACACTAATTCTACCATCATTTATCTGTTGGTCGATGGTGTTACTCAAAGGGGTGGTTTTGGTTGCCTTGCGATTATTCTCTTAGTTCTACTTTGAACCTGGCTGGTGTAAAATCGATAATTGGTTACTAAAAGAAAGATTATATATGAGTGAATACAAAGAAGGTACTGCTATTTGTTTAATCTGCCATAAGTCTGAATAAACAATACAATTTATCTCACCAGATAAGTATAATTCGTTCACAGAAACCAATGAAAGAAGGGAGAAAATAACTCTTCTAATTCTGTCCATTCATCATCAACGACATGTTATGTCAGTAGTTGTATTACAAAATAAGGCTGTTATGTATGCATCATATGACATGTAATATTGTAAAAAAGATGAAACTCATCGGTGGTCCTGAGTTAGTAAAGCAGCGTTTCTCAAACTTTTTTTCAACATTTCGCAAATGGTAAAAAAATAATGGCTGGATATCAAATAAGTAAGTTTATGGTTTTTGAACAACTTGCCGTTGTATAGAAGATATTTCAGAGAGGAAGGGAGCAAAGTTTATACATACATACTTTTTTGTTTAGTACGATTATTGTTTTTGTATTTGTATTTGTGAGTAGAATGGGGCCAGCTTGAGGGACAACGACGCCCGCCGTCGTGTCGCCCGAGATTCATGCAATCACCGAGGGGCGTCGGCACTTCCACGTGGCCGTACCCATTTCTCACTCCCATGGCTTCTTTTCGGTTTTTTTTTCAACCCCTAGTCTGAATTTCCAACCCCTTGATGGTATTTTCACTCCTTGAAGACATTTTTACCTTTAATTAGAGACCTTTTGGGTGGGGGTCGGGTTCTTTTCGGGGTCGATTTTCAACCCATTGAATTTTCAGCCCGTGACGATATTTTCACCCATAATTATGACCTTTTCGGCAGGCAAATGCGCGCACAGGGGGACCGGGTGGGGAGTTGCCACTAAGACTAGATAAGGGCCTTATGGCTTCATTAAGGCGCAGCCAAGACTAGGCCACGCCTATTCCTTTTATTTGATTGGCTATACGTAGGCGGGGCTAAGACTAGACCACGCCCCCTCCTTTTACCTGATTGGCCGCGCCAGCCCCTCTGGCTTCTGACTTGTCCATACGCGCACCACCTAGTCTCCGTGCTCTGATTGGAGGCTTAAGCCTCTGCATTCTGATTGGTTACGTCGCGAAATTTGAATTTATATTCTAATAAGGGGCCTAATGCTAACTTGTAAGATAAGTGTAGGGCTTCACAACTTGCTCTCGGGGCTTCGTCCCACTTGTCGTGATCGAAACTTGTTCGGGGACCTTCACGTATTGTGACTCTCTGGAGGGAAATTTGAATTTGTATTCTAATATGTGGGGTCCTAATGTTAACACAAGTGTAGGGCTTCGCAACTTGTTCTCGGTCCTTCACCTCCGTGTCGTGGATACCCTGGCGGGAAATTTGAATTTGTGTGTAAGTCTGCATTCTAAGGGGACCTTAAATTTGAAGTAAGGAATCTAACACCTAGTTTTAAGGTACGACGTATGCAACAGGGTCTCAACCTCCTGTTACGTACAATATATTTTGGTTTTAATTATGACAATCGAGACCCTCGGCCGTTTTGTTTTGGCGGGAAACTTGGAATTTGTATTCTAATAAGGGGGACTTAATGCTAATTTGTAAGACAACTGTAGGGTTACGCAACTTGCTCTCGGGGCTTAGCCCCCTTGGCAGGAAATTTGAATTTGTGTTCTAATAAGGGCCCTAATGTTAAATTGTAAGACAAGTGTAGGACTTCGCAACTTGCTCTCGGTGCTTCGCCCCTTGTCCTAGACCCTGGGCTGTAAATTTGAATTTGTATTCTAATAAAGGGCCCTAACGATAACGTGTAAGACATGTGTGGCGCTGCGCAACTTGCTCTCGAGGCTCGCCTGCCTTGGCTGCAAATTTGAGTTTTTATTCCAATAAGGGGCCCTAATGCTAACTTGTAAGACACGTATAGGGTTTCCCAACTTGCTCTCGGGCCATAGCCGTTTTTCGTGCCCCACCAGCTCAAATTTTGAATTTGTTAATAGCGCCATCTACTTGTGTATAGACTAATGAATGTTTTCTGTAATATACTAACTAACTTTTAAGGTAAGACGTATACATCTTGTCCTCAACCACGATCAAATCAAACAACCTAGCCCCTTGTTGGTAAATTGCTAATAAGGGGTTCTAATGCTAACTTGTAGCACTACATAAATACAGTTTGACTCGAGTAGGATTTGGACCTACGACTATTCTAATAAGGGGACCTAACGCTAACTTATAAGACAGTTATAGAGCTTCGCAACTTGTTCTCGGGCCTTCGTTCCCTTGTCATGGCCCCGGACCTCGAAATTTGAATTTGTTAGTGTAAAACTAATGAATGTTTTCTGTAGTAGGGTCTGGCGTTATTGGAAATCACTCTAGACCAAATCAAACAATCAGATTAATCACAATCAATCAAAGCATTTAACCAAATTTAGCCAAATCAAACAAGAAGCTGAGCTAACAATTCTTCATAACCTTCAGGTAACGATTCTCCCACTGCATATACCTAGCTCGTATGAGCGATCACTTACTTTGTAGATAAGGCTAACCAACACTCAGCTGGTACTCTCCCTAAACGTGAGGGCACTGACGTGGGAAAACAGTCGATCATTCGCAAATCAATCTCAATCATTTCAATCTTAATCAAGTCATAACTTGCACAATTTCCAATTAAAAAATACTGGATTGGCTTAATTTACAGGTTGCTAAGACCAACCACATTTCAAAAACACATGAGGTAGCCTTCGGCATTACATCCATAATAACTTCAAATCAGTCTTCTAGCAATTAAATAAAATAAAGGTAGGGTTAAAATAAAAAACGAGCACCTACCAGGCCCGTTGCCGATAATTGTGTTGGAAGAATGTCTTGACAGGTTAAATAGTTGTTTGCACCCACATAATATGCACTTTACACGTCTTGCTTATAGCTATATAATAATATAAAGTTTTAGTCTTCACGTTCTTTCCGCGTCCGATTACATCTATTTTTAAAAGCAGACGTGCTTGTGACGTCATCTAATAGTGTATTTTTAAACTAGCATATGTTTTCTGTAATGGAAGTTGATCGTGACCCTACCTAGTAGTGTATTTTTAAAGCGGATTTACGACGCCGTTTAGTGATGTATTTTTAAACTAATGAATGTTTTCTGTAATAGAAGTTGATCGTGCTCGTCACCCTCGCGTTTCTCACCTTTCTCACCCACCTCTCCTCCCCTCTCTCTCCCGCGCTCTTTCTCTCTCTCTCTCCCGACAATATGCGAAGGCCCCCGAACAAGTTCCGATCACAAGTGGGACAAGGGGGCGTGGTTTAGTCTTAGCTCCGCCTTAATGAAGCCATTAGGGCCTTATCTAATATTAGTGGCAACTCCCCATAACTCTTTGGTTATTCTTACCATCTAGTATCAATTAGCACAAATTATATAATTTGGATATCTGTATACTCAAAATGGTTATTATTACCGTTATTGTGTTTTGTAATATTTAAATGGTTTTTTCTTCTTTATTTAGTAAATTTTAATTTTTTTCTTAAAACTGGTGATAATTTAGCAGACTTATAAATCCTTTGTTTAAAACATAATCGGTAATATAAAACTGATTTTATTTTATCTTTGGATATGGGCACATAAGAAGTTAGTGAAATAGAATAAGACATTTTTTTTAAGCTACTGCATATCTTAGTAGAACTCCCTCTCCACCCTCTAGTTTGCCCTTGTGGAGAGGAAATTTCTATTTTACCAATTACCAATAGCACATACATGAACTGTTACCAGAAACTTAACTTAGGTGTATAAATAATACCGGTCTAGGACGTTTAGGCGCGCACCGTTAGGCGCGCTCTTTTAGACGCAGAGTCATTAGGCGCGCGAACTTTTAGGCGCCGGAACATTAGGGGTACAGTTAGGCGCTACTTGAATGATTCTAACATTACCTATGAAATGTAGTTTGGTAATTATCGAGCGGTAGTATGAGTTATGTATAGGCACGTATATGCTCCAAGCTGGCGGATTACATTTTTTATTTAACCCCCTTAATGAGGGTATGAAATCAAAGGGATTAAAAGTTATAATACGATAAGGTTTAAGCAATGGTTTTCTTTTAAAAAGCCACATTTCCAAATGCGCAAATTACTGGATGCTTTTTTCATCTGACGAAAAATATTAAGAAACAGCTGGCCAATTTCAATCTTCTAAGGCAGTACAATAATGATGCAGACGTTGCACTAAAATCTCGGATGATCAGCTCATTGGCATTTGTACCAATTGATTCCTTAGACGCCGCAGTCGAGGAACTTGAAATTGAACTTCCACAGGATTTACAACCTTTGTTACAATGGTTTGAGGACAATTACATTGGCCGTCCTAATCGGCGGTGCAACGGTAGAAGGCCAGCATTATTTCCACCATGTTTGTGGTCCACGTACACACGAGTTTTGTCAGATACTGATAGAACAAATAATTATGCTGAAGCAGCTCATCGTCGGATGCAGACGGATTTAGGTATGGACCATCCAGTGCCCTGGAAATTTATAGATGAGCTAAAAAGATACAGCATGATCGCGACTTGGCACTGGAGCAGCTAATTGCAGGTGGACAACCCGATAAAAAATTAAATAAGTGTTTACGAGCTGACCAAAATATTAAGATTGCTGTTCAAGATTTTAGAAATAGAAATATTGTTGATTATCTTAGAGGTCTCGCTCATAATTACCAAATGGACCCTTAAATAATGGTAAATGTAAATAATTTTTTAAATTTATAAGTAGGTATAGTCTGTAAAAATAAATATTTTCTATTTCGGCTTAGCGCTTTATTACTCTGAGACATTGGGAATATACAGCCGTTTCTTTCTAACGTTTGGGTTTCAATAGAAACGTACGCGACTTAAGTGAAAGCGTAAATTACCTGCTCAATGACTTAAGACCGCTCGCGAGAGGTAAACACAATAGAATTTTAATTCTATTCCAGAAGTTATAAAACGTTTTGAACGACTTTTAATTTTAACTATGTTGCAAAGTTTTTTTTGTGTGTGGATGCAGAGGTTTATTACTTAATATAATTCATTTATTTTGAAATGTGCAACAACGAAATCATTAATTGGATATTAAAAAGAAATTGATATGCATAAACCAGTTTTTATTGTTTACTAATAGTGACATTAATTGTACATGCAGAACATAACGTACATTCTTGTACATAAAACAAAACAAAAAGTGGTAATCAATTCCTCATTATTTATCTATTATAATAGGTGGCTGTTTGCGTATTTAGACCCCAAAATAATACATTGCCTCAAAATCTTTTAAAAAAACGAACTTCGAATACCGCCGTAACGAAAGTATAAAAAAAATCTGGCCTTATCAAAAAGATAAAATTTGATAATTTCGAAATTTAATATCTAGAAAAGTATTTGAGATACCGGAATATTGAATTCAGTACCGAACTGAGTTCGTTGAAAACGTTTGGTAACTTCTGGAATAAGATTACATTTCCATTGTCGCGAGAAAGAAACGGCTGTATATTTCCAATGTCTCAGAGTAATAAATCGCTAAGCCGAAATAGAAAATCTTTATTTTTACAGACTATACATTACTGTATTTCATGCTTTTTTAGTTTTCCCAATAGACAATGCAGTTTGTGGATTATATGCCTTATTTTTTTTTATTAAAACCTTTATCATACATACATACATACATGCATACATACATACATTTCGAGCTAAATAAAACTATTGAAAAACCGCTCATATTTTTCCATTGCATGTCCAGGCCATTCTGAAACGTATCCACATGGCGCCTAATTGTACCCGCGCCTAATGTCCCGGCGCCTAAAAGTTCGCGCGCCTAAAAGAGCTCACGCCTAATGACTCGGCGTCTAAAAGCGCGCGCCTAACGGTGCGCGCCTAAAGGAGCGTGCCTAAACGTCCGTTTCCGAAATAATACATATAACGATTAAATTGTGCTGTACTGGTAAGTAAGAAAACCTTTGATTGCACTTAATGTACATAAAGGAAACTACTATATCCTATAAAATTAAAATAACGATTGTAACTATTAGACGTCGATTGGTAAAATGCACAATTTCACTACGGCTCCTTTCATAAGTCCATTACCAGTTTTCACTGTGACCACTCTTACTGTACCATTAGCACTCGGGTGCAGTTCAACCACTCTAACCGATGGCCACAATAACGGAGGTGTTGATTCGCCTTTCAACAGTACCATAACCTGGATTTTGATTTGTGACGGTTGTTTCTTCCATTTGACCCGGGATTGTAGGGTGTGTGTGTGTGTTCGCCCGCCCATCTCTCTCAGAATTTTAGGGTGTGTGTGTGTGTGTGTGTTCGCCAGCCCATATCTTCCAGAATTGTTGGAACATTTGATTTAGTCGCGTGTTTATTTATTTTTAGGTGTTTGTATTTCACTCTCTTGCGGTATACAATTTAGGACGTCTCCAATTTAAAAATGGCCCGGAGTTAACGCGAGTAAGTCGTTAAGTGGGAGTTATGGAACGGGAATTAAGGATGGATTCGATTTGTATGAATACTGTCGTTAATTGTTCGAACGTAAGACGCGCTTTTTCTATTACCCTTTTCATAATTGACTTAGCTGATTTGATAACAGGCTTCATAAAATCCTCTAAAATGAAGTGATCGACTGGGTATGAATTTCCAATAAATTGAATGTTGTCTAAAAAAATCGGACAATTCAGGGACGGATAACAATTTAATCATGTTTTTTTAATTCTCTGTTAGCACCTACGAAGTTGGTGCGTTGTCAGAATATAGCGCCACCTCCAAACGGACGGCCTTGGTAGCAAACCACAAGAATAGGCACAAAATACGCTTTCACAATTTTTCTATTGCGTGTTATTCCGTCTTTGATGTGGAATGGACCGGCACAGTCCACTGCCGGATGCAAAAACGGCAAATCTCCCATGAACGGAGCTTCTTTATTTTTCATTTTATTTTTTTATTGTGATGTGGCCATGAATTTGCTAGAATCTAGTGCGTATCATTGCGAGTGTACCTTCTGCCCCATTATGTAACTTTCTTTTGTTTTCGTGGTCAATAATTAAATTGGTCAATGTACTATTTGAGAGTAAAATGATGGGGTGTTCCATATTTAATTATGATTTAGATAGTCTTCCTCCTACATGAAGTATTTGTCTTTGGCAATAAATGGATTTAATGATAGTGTGTTTTTTTCTAATAGTATTCCTGAACAGGCTAAGATTTGCCTAACGTGCTGAAGCACTCAGGAACACTGGGAGGGGGTTACGATATTGTTGGGCTGCCGAGAAATGTTTATGAATGGCTACCTTAAATTTGTTTAAATCAAAGTTTAGAGGAAAACAGGAACTGGGTAGTGCATTCCATAATTTGGTCGCCGTGTGGAAAAATGTAGATTGCGCCCATTTAGTGTGACGAGATGGAATTTTGAGGGCATAATTATGCTGTGAATGGGCAAACCGAGTGTTCCTAGAGAAAATCGCCTGCGAAAGTATTAATGAGTGTATTTTCGAGGCACACTTGTCATTGTATTAGGGATAGAACAAGGAAAGAACCTAAACTATTCTTCTATGCTCAAGAGACTAGGTCAGAAGTTAGAGACGGGTCATGTATGTCATTTTTGGATGAGGTTTACCATATCAAGGGCGTATTGGGGAACACTGACCCAGAAGTGGGAATTGTATTCCAGATGAGGTCGAATTTGATTCTTATACAGTAAAAGGAGTTGTTGCGATGTGAAGTACTGTTTAGATATAGAAATAGAGTTTGGAAACTTGAGATCTAAGCCATTCATATATTATATAACACTGCCTTTTGCCGGCGTAGAGCGTGAGTAGATTATTCCTTCCCCATTCAAGTACACGTTCTAAATCACTGTTGATTGAGACTGCCATTTTCACTTTAACGTCCTGACTAGACTTATTGTTGGGGAAAACCGAGAAGGACTACAATGTAGAGGGCTGTCGTCTGCAAAGCAATGGATCGGGTTAGTTGTTGAGGAAATGAGGTCATTTATGTATAGCAGGAAAAGTGTGGGAGCTATCACTGATTCTTGGGACACGCTCGCGTCAATAGTAGTTTCTTTCGAAAATAAGACCATCGACAACAACGTATACGTCTTCTCAAGAAAGCTGAACATCCAATTGATGAGCGTATCGGATAAGCCAAACGAGGTGAGCTTGGCAAGTAGGCACTTGTGCCAAACCTGGTCTTAAGCCTTTGTAATATCCAAAGCTACTACTGAACTTTTCTAATGTGTTATTCCGAAGTTGGGTGACATAAAAGATCACCCGTTGAACCACTCTGTCTGAAGCCATACTGGTGGTCGTTTAGGAGTTAATGGACTCCAGGAACGAAAGTAGTTGGTGGTTGATGGCTTTTTCCATAATTTTCGATAGAATGAAAGTTATAGTTATTGGCCGATAGTTTGAAGGATTGGTTTTATCGCCTTTTTTAGGAATAGATTAGACATTTGCCAACTTCCACGCTGAAGGAAACTCTCCAGATGACGTGGAGATCGAAAAGAGTTTGGACAGTACTAGCTCGGGGTAGCATTTTTTAAGCACGATAGCTGGAATACCGTCAGGGCCCGTCGCCTTGTTTGAGTCAAATTTATTGATAATTGATTCTAGGAGCTTGTATCGAAAGTGGATTGGTTCCATAGCGTATGGGGTAGGTTTGGGCGCTGGAACAATTTTACCAGAATCATTGAGACGTGAATTTGATGCAAAGTAATCGACAAAGAAGTTGGCTTTGTCAGCAGGATTAGCTACTACAGCTCCGCCACGAGACGCAATTGGATGGAAGAGGGTGTTCAAAAGTTTTTACCGATGGCTTTAATTAATGACCAAAATTTACGACTACCCAAAGGGCACGAGACTAATTCTTTGCATTTACGTACTTCAAACATCTTTTTGGCCTTTGTGATGACGCTTTTGCAATTATTACTTGCGGAAATATAGTCGGCGTGATTTTCGACAGATTTACTTGATTTCCATTTGGTATACAGTGTATGTTTTTGGGATAATGCATCAGCGAAAGCCCTATTAAACCATGGTTGGGAACTGAAATGGCCTACACGATTATATTTATTGGGAATGTATAACTCCATACCCATGAAGATAGCTTCAGTTATTGAAAGAGTAATATTTGAAGAGGAGGATCGCTTAAAACAATACTCACTCCAGGGGAAAGTTGCAAAAGAATCTCGCAGTTCGCTCCAGTTAGCTAATTTAAAACACCACATAGTTTTATCTGTTTTTCGAAAGGTCATGTTTGATAGACAAGTGGGTTAGTTGTAAGGAATAGGTCCAGGAGATGTGGAGTATGGTGAGGCTTGTCAGGGATTCTGGTCGGTTCGGAAATCATTTGTGTGAGATCACAGGACACAGCAAATGCTTCTGCACTATGACCCGCGGGATTAGTAGTAGATGAAAAATGAAGCCAATTGGAAATGTGGGCATTAAATTTCCCAATATTGAAATATCGCTGGATGGAAACTGTGATAAGACGTAGTCTATTTTCAGACTGAGTCAATGAAAAAGAGCTTGGAAGTTATTACCATTGGGAGACCTATACAAACAACAGAATTTCACAAATTGGGGCCCAGAATGTTTGAACCAAATCACGTCAAATTTGTTGTTTTCCAAAGTGGACATCCTCTTACAACCTACGTTGTCCTTGGTATACGCACATACTCCGCCTTTAAGGCGAAAGTTGTATCTTGGAAATTTCAGGTCAGGCGAATCTGTGCTTCCAGGGAAACTTGTTTTTCTAATAGAAACAGGATGCCCGGTTGCACTTGTTTAAAGAGTAGGTGAACTGCATTAAGATTCGACCTGATACCACGTATGTAGCACTAATAATGTTGGTATTTTCGATGACCGAGTGGTTTGAGTACTCCCCTTGGGACGGATCGATGAATGGATGTGAGAGTGTGGGCGTCTCGCCTTACTGACCTGGGGTATAGCGTCATTTTAAGGGTTTAGCCGTTAAAACGCCACGCTTAGCGAGTCCGTGTTGGCGAGTACTAAAGAGATAGTGACCGGCAGCCCTTGCCGAACTCAGAAAATTGGAGCACCAATATTAAGGAGTCCATGGTAAAGGGGGTGGTATTGCACCGGGCGGCATGGGGTATACATGCCTTCATCTATGAAGTTGTGGAATATTAGAGCTGAAAAGGAAACATTAATTAGTTTACATTGCATCATACAAGAAAAAAATATTTTTTTTGTACGATTGTAGAATATATTAACTGCTCTGAAAACAAAACAGGATATTCATTAACTTAATTAAAAAAAAGAAAGAAAAAAGATCGTGCATAGGTTGTATAGTACCCTAATCTGTTTATGGTTAGTTTCGTGAGTGTTGACAGCATTAAGATTAAAATAATTTGTTTATTTTGGTTTATAATTTAGGTTTCAACTTGCATATTATTGTCATTTTAAACTAATTAAATCCGTTTTATTATTGTCGTGAATTGTGATAACTTAACTTTTCTGTTTTTTTAATTTCAGTTTTATTTAATTGAAGGGTAATAATAAATAACGATAATGACCCTATTAGCCCTTCCGATTTTAATTGTCTACTTTTAGGATTAATTAATTAAGATTAGTAACAAAGGTAAAAGTTACATTAAATTTTGAATTTGCAGTCAAAAGAAAAATATAGTATAAAATATTATGAAATATAATGTTATAATTAGACTTAACATACAGTTTAGTAGCTAAAATAAAAGTTGGATTAAGTTTTAAGTTTGCAATCATAGAACAATGTTCAAAAACTTAATCTAATTTCGTATTTATTTATTAATTTAATATTTATTTATTAATTTAACATTTATTTATTTCTTGATTAGTTATTTATTTTTATCACTGAAGCAAATCAACATAAATTGATTAGCATCTCTTTAACTGTTAATACAGTAAAACTCTTGAAATACTCTATTCGAAGATGTGTTCGTATATAGGGTGTTGCATAAAAAAAACCAGAAAAACTACAATTTTCAAATATTGGCAACACTAATTTTTGATTGATAGCTTTTAAAATTTGTGAGCATTCATTGATAGAAGAATAAATTTTTTGTCACCATGTAAAAGTTTCTAGGTTCAATAGAATTTCATTTTACAGGCCTTTGAACTTGGAAACAAATAATCGCAGACCCCTCTCGCCCTATATTTCTGAAATTTTCTTTTGAAGCGCGATGTAAATATGCAATAGTATACTGGGGTTCTATTTAACAAAATGTAACTTTTTGCGCCACTCTGTACATACATTTTTTCTGACAAATTTTGTTTACAAAAAGATAAAGTTAAAATGGACATGAACAACTTTTATTTGACAAAAAAAAATGTATTTATTTTACTTTCTTATAAAAGGGATAGATCATACTGAACAGGCCACCTGGTACATAACGTAATTATAATTGCATGTGTACCAATAAGTCACATTACAATTACGTAAATATCATGATTAATAGTGCAGTAATAAAGGTCAGTTGGGAATATTTTAATATTTAATGATCTCAGCTTTTGATTAATAATTAAAGATGTCCATCACGTTAATCTATAATTTATAATATCCATTCTAACAAATTAATTGTTTATAACCGCTAACTTTTTACTTTAAACTTTGTAACAAAAGCAGAGTTAATTATTCCCCTAACGACAAACGATGGTAAATGGTCTTGTTAACCTGGTTATTGCTTTAAGCGATTAGACATTCCCAACATTTTAGGTGGGTATGATGCTGTACATAAGTTAGAAAAGGACAAAATTTATCTGAGTGTTTGACTTTTTAAATCAGCGCTAATCGCTTACGAACAACGCTACACTGAAAATACTATGTAATATCCACCGGTTATAAAATTGATTCCTTTAAGTTAGGTCTATTACTGCCCTTGGTGATAAGAATTCACTTCGGTCATAACATCGTTAGTTGTGATTTTAAGACACGCGTTGGGTACAATATCCATGCGTGATAACGCATTCATTGTTTTTGAACGGAATCTCCAATTTCCTGTCCATGTTGGTTACAACATCCACCAACATTCTGCAGTTATAGGGTTTATTTTTTTTTAGTCATTGCCACTACGTTAGGTGATAATGTCTGCTACAGCCACAATTCCAATGGCTTATTTTAATTTTAATACTTCCTTTGGCTATAAAGTGTAACAATGCTAATCACCTAACCTCTACTTTCCTCTCTATTTCATAAAGTTCAGTGTAACTGCAAAGCCGATCACTGGTGATAAGTTTAAAGCTCACTTTGGTAACACCTTTCATGGACGTTACTAAATACGACTACCGCCATAATCTCCACTTTATCCGCCAATCTGATCACAACGTTCACATCCCTTTTGGTCCCCGGCATCCGTTAAAATTGGTAATCATATATATCCACGGGTTATAACTCGTATAATTCCTATTCCTGCAATTGCCACAATGTCTTCATTTTGTTATGCGTTAACGCCCCCTACGTTAACTATGTCCACCCATATATCCGGTCTTAATTTGGTATGGGACGGAGTGGTGACAGTAATATTAAGAGTTACATATGATTATCATGACGTTAGTTTGGTGGTCAACGCTTGATGATTTGTGTGAATACAAATTAGGTCCATTATTCTGGAGTTTGCTACGATAGTTTAACTGATTTATTTAAAATTGTATTTGATCAATTATGAATTGAATGGTGTGCATGACACTTTTGATTACTTTTTGCGTTACTTTAGTCAGAGGAATTCGTGACTTAAATCTGACTTGAAATTCTGAAACACCCTGTATATTTGTAAAAAAACATTTATTGTGACTAATAATTAATTGATGCGTGTTTGTGTGGATGCAAGCGTCGGTATCCAGTTAATCACTACAAGTTAAGAGTAGTTTGTCAAATAATAGTTTTTTCCGTTTTTTTTTCCATTTAGCTGATTATATACAGGTCTAAATATCATAGTTCATCTAAAAGGTTTGATTTGATTTATCTCTCAAGCGAGATAATTTCAGAAAGATTTATTACAAGTGAGTAACGCTTTTTCTGGACTCTTTGACATTGGTTCTCCCATTTTCTGAGTTCGGTAAGGGCCTCCGGTCACCCTTTCCTTATTCTCAATCCATTCTCATCCTATTTTCCTTCCGCTGTGATGGATTTCCTATCGGATTGAAAATAAAAAAAAAGATTGCTCTGGTTTCTAGGGCAAAAAATGGCGGACGTAAAATCCTGCAGGTTCGGATGTGAAGGTGGGTAAGGCTCAAACGATTTCGTTCAGCGAAAGTACTCACTTTACTTAACCTTCACGCCATTCCCTTGCGGGGTAGGCAAAACAATCCCTGCCTCTTATTTATTCTTCATTCACAATCTTTCTCCATGCTTTCCTATCTCGGCATACCTCCATAGCTCCCGCAAGGTTCATACATTGTCTCTTACATGCCTTTTTATTTTTGAAACTCCTTATCTTTCTTTCTTTATCATACATTCTACTACATTCAGCCAAGTTTTACGCGGCCTACCAGACCCGGCATTTCCTCTAAGCTCTCACCCACTATATTTGCTTCGTTAATCTTGCGTTATTCATTCTTTCAATGTGACCAAACCAACGTAATGTACTACTTTTGTATCTATCCTCACCACACTCCGTCATTATGCATTCATTCTTTATCTTGTTCCTTCTCCTTCTTTGGCATACCCATGTCTCACTTCGATACAGTACTAACGTGACAAACACGCCATTATAGATTGCTCGTTTCGCAGGTAGGCTCATGCTTTCTTTTCTCATTATCGTCCACATACTTCCAATCACTTTCCTTCCAGCATTGACCCTTCGTCCAATCTCGCCCTCCATTGCACCATCTGCAGTTAACATTCTACCCGTCGAGTTGCTCCACAATTTCATCTTGCGCGGTAATTACTTTACTCTCCTTTCCACCCGATTGAACACCACAATCTTAGTTTTGTTCACGTTTACCTTTAGGTCCATGTTCTCACAGACTATCAAACTTCCTCAGAGCGGTTTGTAGCTCCTCCGCACTATCACTTAATAAGACCGTGTCATCTGCATACACCAGAGGTCGTACATTTACGTCACCAACCATTACACCATTTGTATCGGTACATGCTTGTCTAACACATTTATCCTTGTATACATTGAACAACCACGGTGACATCACACAGCCTTGTCGCACTCCTTGCTCAATATTAAAGTATTCACTCACACCTCCTCTCACCCTAACACATACCCGACTACCGTTGTATACTGCTCTTATTCCATTTATTAGACCTTTATTTACGCCATATGCATGTAATATCTCCCACAGCTTTTCCCTATTCACTCTATCGTATGCTTTCTCCAGATGTACAAACGCACAGCACAGTTTCCTTTTTACCCTTAAACACTTTTCGATCACCTGCAGAAGAGCAACCATCTGATTGACACATCCTCTCCTTGGCCTGAAGCCACCCTACACATCCCTAGTCTTAATTTGTGTAGTTTTTCGTATTCTATCATTCAGAATTCTTCCAAATAATTTACCAGGTACGCTGAGCAAACTTATTCCTCTGTATTTCTCTTGTTCCCCTTACCCTTATACAGCGGTACAATGATCGCGCTCTTCCAATCCCTCGGCACTTTTCCACACATGAGGCATACATTGAACAATTCACATAATTTTCGTATAAGCTTTCACCCCCATACTTTAGCATTTCACCAGTGATTTCATCTATGCCTGCTCTGTTGCCGTTTTTCAACCTTCCTACCGTTCTCTCTACTTCATTTATCCCAATATCCTCAGGTTCATTCACCATTCCTTCTACATTCTCCTTATTTTCCACAGTACTGTACAGTTTTCTGAAATATTCTTGCCAGCATTTCTTCACTTCACAATCGTCCCATACTCGTATTCATCACTCCTGCAGCGTTCTGTTTTGGTCCACGTTTTAAATATTGGACCCATTTCCAGAAGAGTTTTTTGTTTCCCTAAAAATCATTCTGCATTTTCTCTCCTTCCACAGCCATCACTTCCTCTTTACTTATTCCCACTACTTCCTTCGCTTCTTTGTTTCTTTATCTGTACACATACAATCGCTTTTTCACAATCTCTTTTTTTGCAGCAATCATTACCATGGACGCATCTTTTTTCTTACATACTGCCTTTTTTACCGACTCATTCCACCAAGCACATTTTTTCTGTTTACCTACAGTCGCCCTTCCATGATCCGCACGGCACAATTGACAACACAGTTTTTCAAGCTTATCCATGCACTTTCAACGTCAGTGTCTTTTATTTGTTCGTTCCAAACTGTTTCATTCACATTCAACTCTTTACTCACAGCATCTGCGTATTTCATTCTCGCACCATTATCCAGTAGTTTGTCTACCCTAATTCTGGACGTTCACACTACGTTTGCTTGCCTTCTCCAGACCCACTCTCGATATAACCAAAAAGTGGTCCGATCCACACTCCCATCCGCGCATTACTTTTGTGTCTTTCACCAGGTTTCTAAGCCGTTCATCATACACTATCAAGTCTATCATACTTTTAGATTCACCTCTTTGCCATGTATACATATGCACATTTTTATGTTTAACCACAATGTCAAGGTGTCTTTCGTACATTACATTCGCAATTTAAAATTCCCATGCATACCTCTTAACATTCCACGTACCTACTCGCCATTGATTCCTTGCACAGTCGTCAGCAACGGGGCCTGTCTGTTTCGACCTTGACCGCCCCTTGTAGCCAGGTCTATCCGAGGCTCTTGTTTGTTCTGTTGAGTAGTACCATAGCGAGCAGACCGGTTACTGGCCAAATCGTGCCCCGGACGTTGTACCATTCCCTACTAACGGTATCGTCCTACTACCAGACAGCTATTTGTCTACTGCCTCGACACATAAGGAAGTCAGAAGTAGAAATATAGACAGAGGCAAGAGAGATATAAATAATAGGGTGTATACTTACTATATGGATATATATTTTTCACTTACATACCCTTTAATCACGTTACGTTTCAACCAGATTGCTCCTTACGCGATTCCTGGCTCTCGCGCCTTTCACCGGATGCTGTTATTTATTTGCGACCAAATGATTCAATTATTTTTAATTTAGCTTTCCGAGTTATAATTTTTTCTTTGTTATTTAATTTAATATTTATTTATCAAATCTGTTTTATTATTGTCGCGAACTGTGACAACTTAAACGTTTCCATCCTCTAAGTTTCTTTTTTTTTATTCAATTGAAGGGTAACAACAAATAACGATAATGGTCCCGTTAGCTCTCCCGACATTAATTGTTTACTTTCAGGATTCATTAATTATAATTAAGATGAAACATAGTAACAAAGGTAAAAGTTAGCTTAAATTTTGAATTTGCAGTAAAGGAAAAATATTGTATAAGACAATATGCAACATACTGTTATAATTAAACTTAAAATCACATATAGTACCAAAAACAAAAATTGGATCAACCTTCAAATTTGAAAACGAAGAGAAAAAAAAATGTTCAAAAACTTACCACTTAATACGGATCTGCCCTGTATAGCCACATCTTTTGTATTTTTATATTTGTAAAAATTCTACTGTTTAGATTATTATTATTTGTTTATTAGTAATATTCAAACCGATAAAATCTCATTTAGTACCTTTCTACTTGTCTTTAGATTATATTATTCCCTAACGCGACTTGCTTCCATCATGATGTCTGCATTCTGGGAGATTTTTGTGTTCATAACTGTAGTTGCTTCAATATTCATCTACTACTAATCCTGCTGGTCATAGTGCAGAAACATTTCCTATTTTATGTGATCTCACACAAATGATTTTTGAACTCACAAGAATCCCTCCACATCTTCTAGGCCTTTTTCTTAGAACAAACCCGCTTGTTTATAAAACTTCAGATTTTTCCCCACTAGGTCTATTTGACCATTGTTTAATAGAAATAACTTATATGGGCTTTAATTCATCTGTTGTTCACAACACTTATAGAACCTTGGAAGTAGCGATTTACAAGATTTCTTTGCAACCTTTCCATGGCGGAAATATTGTTTTAAGTCGTCCTCCTCTTTGGATATTGCTCTCTCTCTCTCTCTCTGTATCTAACGTCTTCTCCAAGGGCATAGCGTCAATATCCCCAAAAAAACAAAATCGTGTAGGTTATTCTAGTTCCCAACCTTGGTTCTATAGACATTTTGCTGCTGCAATATCTTTCAAAAATAAACCAAATGGAAATCTAACAAACGGTTGTCATGCAGACTACATTGGTGTTAGAAATACGTGCAAAAGTGTTATCACTCAACCTAAAAAGTTTGAACAACAAAAATATAATGAACTAGCTACATTTCCTTTGGGTAATCGCACATTTTGGTCTTTAGCTAAAGCGATAAGTAAAAACTTTGGGCCCCATGCCATCTTTTGATGAAAATGAAACCAATTCATTTTTGATACAAGCTACTAGAATCGATCATCAGTACGCTTGATCCCAATAAGGCGACTGGCCCAGACGGAATCCCAGCTATTGTCCTATCTAAGCCCTATTTGATCTTTATGTTTCTGGAGAATTTCCATCGACATGGAAGTTAGTAAATGTCTAATTACCAACCAGTTGTCATCACTTCCATTTTGTCTAAAGTTACGGCAAAAGCCATCAATCAGCAACTATTCTCTTTCCTTGAATCTAACAAACTTCTTAATAACCACAAACACGGTTTTGGCCAGAGTGGTTCAACAGATGATCTTTCATATATGACTCAAGTTTGGAACAACACATTAAGACAATCCGGTGAAACAGTTGTAGTCTCATATATATATATTTTTAAAAGGATAATACTGGGATTTCCTATATATATATATATATATATATATATATATATATATATATATCAAAGGCATTTGACCAAGTTTAGCATAAAGGTTAGCTGGCATACTCATCTCGTTTGTGTTAACGCTCATCAACTGCGTATCCAGTTTCCTTGATAAAAGGCGAATACGTGTCGTAGTTGATGGCTTATTTTCAAAACAAGTTGGCTTTAACGCGGGCGTGCCACAGGGATCCTACACTGTTTCTGGTATACATAAATGATCTTATTTCTTTAACGACTAACCCGATCTATTGCATGGCTGACCACAGCACTTCTCATTGCAGTTTATCTCAGTCTACTCATAATAGCAATCCACTTTCTATCTTAAATCAAGACATTAAAGCTGAAATAGTCATTTCAATCAACGAAGGCACTCAACGTATCCTTGAATGGGAAGTAATAATCTATTTAAATTTAATGCTAACAAAACTCAGTATTGCTTTGTGTTTTCAGACTCTATTACTATGTTGGGAATCACAGTGTCTTCAAAGCTATCATGGGTTGACCATCTTCTGCCACCTACCAAAGCGGCTGCGACGTAATCCAGACTATGATTCTCACCTCTGGACTGGTGGTGTCTAGGACACTTTCGATATCGTTGATCGTGTTCAAAGAGGAGTGGTTAGGCTTATAAATGACCTGTCGTTAATTTCTAACTTACAGTTCCTTGAGCATAGAAGAATCGTTTCCATTCTTTAACACATGCCCGACTACCGTTGTATACTGCCCTTTTTCCATTTATTAGACCTTTATTTACGCCATATTCATTTAATATTTCCCACAGCTTCTCCCTATTCACTGTGTCGTATGCTTTCTCCAGATCTACAAACGCACAGTACAACTTCCTTTTTACCCTTAAACACTTTTCGATCACGTGCTGGAGAGCAACCATCTGATCGACACATCCTCTCCCTGGCATGAAGCCACCTTGCACATCCCACATTTTAGATTGTGTAGTTTCTCGTACTCTATCAATCAGGATTCTTCCAAATACTTTACCAGGTACGCTGAGCAAGCTTATTCCTCTGTAGTTCTCACAATCACTCTTGTTCCCCTTACCCTATGCAGTGGTACAATGATCACGCTCTTCCAAACCCTCGGCACTTTTCCACACATAAGGCATACATTGAATAATTCACACAATCATCGTATAAGCTTTGCACCACCATACTTTAGCATTTCACCAGTGATTTGATCCACGCCTTTCCGTTTTTCAACCTTCCTATCGTTTTCTCTACCTCATTTATCCCAATATCCTTCTCAGTTTCATTCATCATTCCTTCTATATTCTCCTTATTCAACCCTTTAGTCTTACTTTCCTCACAGCTTTCCGAAATATTCTTGCCAGCATTTCCTCACTTCACAATCGTCCCATACTATTTCATCACACCTGCAGCGTCTGTTTTGGGTCATGTTTTGTATTTTTGACCCATTTTCAGAAGTGTTGTTTGTTTCCCTCAAAATCATTCTGCATTTTCTCTCCTTCCACTGCCATCTGAGCTACTGAGCCTACTGAGCTAGCTGATCAATTTCCGTTATTTGCGTAGACATTCATATTTAGATTTTGGGAATATTTATTTAGCATTCAGAGAAATGTGGGACAAAACCTTGAATACTGATTTTTGTTGACACTAGATTGTCGAAACACCAGTTTTAGTATTTACCTACTTGTAAAGAAATGCCATGTTTCAAAGCTGTAGGGATGTGGAGATTATCATTTAACCAACATCCTACAGCGGAGCTTCAACGCTCATAGTTGAAAGAGTGTTGGAGTCAGAAGATGTGGTCCATGTAGAGGTGTGTGTTGTGATGAAAAAAGATAGAGTCGACATTGTAATCATGGTGGCCTTGAAGACCAAAACAGTGGTGGTTGTTGACCAGGTTATAGACTCTTTCTACTGATTCAGTAACATATCAGGCACAGTATTCGTAAATGTTCACTAACAGCTGTGTGGTATTTGAGAATAAAAATGTTTCCAAAAAGATTTGTATATTTTCAAGCAATTTTACATTTTAATACTTTTTTCAGGATACACTGTACTGGACGTTCAAAAAATGGTACCAAAATTAGATGAACGTCGACGTTACATTAAACGCGGTTTACCAGACGATCAATCAGTTTCATCCAAAAGAGCAAAACTTGATCGTGATGTTGATTCCGAACAGCAGAAAATAGCAACAGAAGCAAATGAAAAATTTGTACTAGACAAATTAAATATTGATGTCGCCGTTCATTTAGTATTAAAAACACTTCCTAAATTACCACAAATTATGCCTAATCAATTTAAAATTGATTACGCCGCTTTTCTTAAAATGGGCCATGTTGGTGAATTAAGAGTATTAGGGAAAATGCTTGCTATCCAACTTTTAGAAGCTGGACTTGGACCTGGAAGTGAATTAATGCAGTCACTACCACAACCACCTAAAGAAAAGTCACCTGTTATTGAACTGAAAAGTAGAAAAAGGATGAAGAGGAGGATAAGGTACGGCTCTTATTAATTTTTCAATAGTGTCTTATTTATCGTTTCTAGAATCAGAAGAAAGAAAGAGTAAAGGTGCCGAGAATTAAAACTTTAAAATTGACTGAAATCACGAAACCGTTGGAGAAATCTAGTAGAGAGAATTTATTGCTAGGAGCTGTGCAGAGAATTTTGCTGTCGGAAAAAGCAACTTCTAGCCAACTTCAACAGAAAGTTATCGTAACTTTAGCTGCATCTTTTAGTGAAAATGTTCGAGCTTCTGTTCTAGCATTTTTAATCTCGGATTTGAGACTGTACTTGGATATTGCGTTAGCGTGGTTGTTTGAGGAGTACAGTATTATGCAGGTTTGTACTTGCTTTATGTCTTTATGTTTCTGTATACACCTTTCAGGGGTTTACACGGTTACCTGCAATGCGGAGGGATGGACGATTGGATCAAGGTTATACATCTCTTTTAGCAACTTTTATTAATGTAGCGTCAATGGATGCGTTAGTATTATCACGAATTATGCTAGAAGCTCCCATGATAACTGATCAAGCTTTGGAACAGTTGTGCATGTTGTGTAAAGATGAACATCGATGTGCTTGGGCTTTGGGTCTCGTAAAAGATTTAGTAATAAGGCGTCCACCGAAGCAATCAACATTTTTAAACGCACTTTTAATACACACAACCTATGAATTAAGTAATGTACGTGAACATGCCATAAACCACATTATGGACTTATATAAGCGACCCAATTTAAAAGCAAGTATTGAAAAGTTTGTGCAACTACATTTAGATTTCTTGAGATTAGCACAACCGCCGATGAGTTTGTTTGGTGAAAATCAGGGACGGTTGATGGGTATCGAATTGTGGAATGATGATCTTGTTCGTTGTTGTTTATTACCTTATGTATCACTTTTACCAATAAATCAAAGCTTAATTCACAATCTCGCAAAAGTTTACGTTCAAACAAATGCAGATATTAAACGAATAATCTTACGTATGTTAGAAGCACCAATTAGATTAATGGGAATGGAATCTGCTGAGCTGTTACAGCTGGTTGAAGAATGTCCAAAAGGATCTGAAACGCTTGTCACGAGAGTTATTCATATTTTAACTGATAAAGGTCAACCTAGCTCTCAACTTGTACAGCGTGTTAGGGAGTTGTACCAAACTCGTGTTTCGGATGTACGATTTCTTATCCCTGTACTTAATGGGTTAACTAAACATGAGGTAGGTAGTGAGATTAATATGAGCTGATAGTGATTGTTTCATTAAACAGGTCATAGCGGCGTTACCTAAACTTATTAAACTAAATCCGGTTGTAGTGCGAGAAGTTTTTAACCGACTTTTAGGATTACACGGAGATAGCCCTATTACACCCACTGAATTGTTAGTTTCTCTTCACCTCATCGATCCGAGCAAAGCTGATTTAAAAACCACAATGAAAGCTACATCTATGTGTTTGAATGAAAAACAGGTTTAGTTTATTTACAGCTGTATTGCTTTCTATAATAAAAATTTTAGGTATTTACGCAAGAGGTATTAGCGGTAGTTTTACAACAATTAATGGATCAAACACCATTACCGACACTTTTAATGCGAACTGTTATACAGGCATTATCATCACATCCTCGACTCTCTGGATTTGTTATGAATATTTTACAAAGGTTAATTTTAAAACAGGTTTGGAAACAAAAGGTTGTATGGGAAGGTTTTGTTAAATGTTGTTTAAAAACAAAACCGCAAAGTTTTTCGGTTTTAATGCAGTTACCTGCACCACAATTAAGTGAGGCTTTAGGAATGTGTCCTGAATTACGAGAGCCATTAAAACTATATCTTCAGAATTTTACGGAAGGGCAAAGGACACATATACCATCTTCCGTTCAAGAGGTGTTGGTTGATTTACCTACAAAGGTTCTACCGCAGAAACCACCAGAAATGGTACCGGTAAGTTGAAATGAATAATTAAAATGAAAAGTTATTTTTAATATTAATACTAGTTTATAGTAATGTACTTGGAAATTATACAAATAATTTCACTTATGCATTGGCTATGCTAATAAGCAGTAGTTTAAAACTAATTTAATGAACTATATGTGGTTTATACAGTGTGATTTTACATCACTATCATTGTATCGTCAACACAAGAAAACAGAGTGTAATACGTTTGGAAAAAATATGATTTTTAATGATGGGAATAATCGAGACATTTCAAGAATCGATTATTAGTAATCGAGATATTTTAATTATCGACTAATATTAGTAGTTACTTGAAAACTTCGAAACTAAAAGATCATAGAAAAACTACTAAAGTACTAAATTAAATATTTCGGGCTGTCACATGTATCTAGAGTATACAGCTACCTTCCTTGTCTGCTACTAATGAGTAATCAGTAAAGTAAAGTGAGAGAGCAAGACCTATTAATAAAATAAAAAATTAAAAACTTTAAAAATATAAAATAGTAGCAGAGCATCCCCATACTACATTTAGTATAATTTCTCGATCTTGCTTCTCAGTTCTCGTCATCTTGATTCTCGTCATTCGCCATACATTGATAGTGCACATCAACTAATAGGTCGAGTGAGATAGACTATTAGTCGACTATTAATTTTTTGACCATAATCGATTATCTCAAGATATTTTAATAATCGACTAATTCAATTAGTACCAGGGTTGAGATAATTTAAATCAGTTGATTAAAATCATGATTTTAACCAGCATGATTTTTTTTAATACAAATGATAATTAATTTAGTTTAGAAAAGGGTGTAACAACCTTTTTTTGTGGTTGTATTAAAAAGTACATTAATTTAAGAATCGTTCATTTATTTGGCGTAATATTAGAAAAGTTTTTAATTATTAATATGTAGAATTGAGAATGGCAATTTAATTGGCATTTCCTAGAACAAATCTTTTGGGTGTAATATTACATAAATAGTTTTAATTCCCTTTCTTAAAAAAATTGGATTTATATTATTGTATCCGCGCAAGCGTGAAGACTTTTAGGGGGAATACACTTGAGTTATTCTGAAAGCTTTTTTTTTAATTCACTTAATGCTGAATATTACAGCTATAAGCATGATTTTTACTTAATTTTTTATATATTGGTGCCATCAGATTTTGGTGGTAAGTTATTTTTTTTCTCATTATATTTAAAACTAAAGCCTTTGCTTTTTTTTTAGGTACTTTACTTTTTCTTAAGTACTTTTTCTTAAGCACCTTTTAATTACTTTTTCTTAAGTACTTTTTTTTTCTTAAGTACTTTTTCTTAAGCACCTTTTAAGTACTCACCTTTTAATGCATACTTTTATATGGCATTTTTATAATATATGTTTAATGGCACGTATAAGTCAGTAATTTTTACTATTCTATTAATTTACATGGCAAGTTTTACTTGAATTACATTTACAACGCAAGCTCTACATACTTTTACAAATAAATTTGGCGAATTAAACTTCAAGGAAATTCCATATTTTAAGGATAACTAAGCAAGACATTGACCTTTTCATATGAACCATTCTGCTTCATAGTTACCAGTTACAGTGTATATACAGAACCGTTAAAAGGTAATGTTTTTTTATATAATTTAGTATAGTTTATGACTTCTGATTTTTTTTACGTTTTCAATCATCTATTAAATAAACTTATGTGTAACTTGTTATTTTATTTTCATTTGTGTTAATTTGTTTATTAGTATTCATTAACTAGGTTTTGTTGTTCCTATATAGATATATAAAAAAAGACAACATGGCGCTCGAGATTTTATTATTTTTTTCATAATTTTTTTGATAACAGTTTTGGAATTAAGTGACAATAATTAAGCAGAAAAGAAGCTACTAGCATTTCAGGTAGGTTAATTAACCTCTAAATTAGAACCCCCCCTTATCTTAATTTACCGATGAGCCGACGGCAGTAGCGATTGATATTTAATATTTTTTTAATTAATTACAATTATTCGATCAATTACAATCAATTTATCAATTCATTACATCATCGCTTTTGTTTTAATATTATAAGTTGGCCCAGTTTTAGTGTTTATATACTTTAGCAGCCGCTTGGCCAATCTTGAGGTAAGACCAATTTCTTGCCCCCTTTTTCTTTATACCAAGTATTTGGCAAATGGGTATTTCTAAAGTATTTCACAATTTGTACTGTATGTTCTTTTACCTGCGATGGTTCTAAATCTTTGGAGACCAAACTAAGCAAGTGCGCCTGTCAACCATATGTAATTATAGGATAACTGAACGACTCGGAAATTTTTTCTTCATACTGACCATGTTAGCCGTATTATCTGTCACAATACTGGTAACTTTACAGTTATATTCATTTTTACACTTATTTATCGAGTTAATAGCCAACTCAACAAGATATTCAGCTATATGGGGATGACCGGATGTATCTATGCGTTCCAAGAGAATACTGGTTCCATCCTCTGCTATCAAAACGACACAGATTATCGGTTCACTATGTACCAGGTGAGCAAATAAGAACGGCCATTGGCCATATCTTCAGATCGGATTATAGTACAGCTTTGGGAAAAAACATTTATAACAGAAGTGTGTAACAACTCTTTTTTGTGTTGTATAAAATATACCTCAATTTAAGATCTTTCCTTCACTTAGTTCTAAATACAAGAAAATTTTAATTATTAAGATATGGTTATGACGTAGGCAACTTAATTTGCATATCTACATAGTGCATACTTTCGTAAAGATTTATATTCCTACTTTCAATTTTTATTCATTTCTTATCTTATAAGCAACGCGTCTGCGTTAAGTTATTCTGCTCATATCTTGTGCGCAGAACAGCATCATCTACTTCGAAAACCTCCATTTTTTTCACTTCCTGTTTAATGTCGAAGCAGGAAGTTGCTTCTTTTTGATTTTTACCTACATTTATGTGAAAGTGCCATCAAATTCTTTACGTATTTTTTATACCATTTTTTACTTTAATTACACGTCTATCATTACTTCAATTTACAACGTAATTGCATCTTGAGTACGCAATTGATTTTATTGTTGCGTACATTCTTCGTTTTATGATTGCCAATTTTTTGGAATGGATACTTCCAAATAATGCAATAAGAAGTGGATTTAAAAGTTTTAAGAAGAAATTTATACGGATTTTTTCAAGATAAATTCAGTTTGGGGTGCGGCTGATAACATTATGTCAAGATTGCACAATGATGACGTAAGAATGACTTCATCCAGGTTAACCGCTTCGTAATCATATTTAGATACCAGAGGTTGTCAAAAAGAAAAGTTTGTGTACAAAATTTCTAAGGTATTCATTTAGTCATTTATTTAGTACTTTAAGCATAATTTTAAGACCTTCATTATTTCATCATTACATTTGATATTTAATAAACATAGTCTGTATATTGTTTTTTTTTTACATTTTTATAAACTCGGTTTAATTGTTGCGATATTATAAAAAACAATTTGGCGCCCGAGATAATTTCATTAGTTTTACATTTTTTATTATTGATGGTAAGTGAAAATAATCGAGCAGATCTGGTGGTAATTAAGCAAATCATTTTATTTGAACCGGCCCGATTTAATCTACCGACAAGAGTCAAAGGCACAATTATAAGTGGTGTAAGGTTTGTATTTTTGGAGAACTTACTTTTTATTATTTAAAATTTTATACACCGACACACACTTTTTTATTACAAGTGGCCTTGAGAAACACCTTGAATTTATTTGTAGAACTATAGGTCCACCGCTAGAGGGCGTAACTGAATACCAAAATTTTAAAAAGCTAAATTTTACAAAATTTGCCTAATTAAATACGATAATTAGGTTCTACGGAAAACTCTGCGTACTTTTTATTAAACAAGTATTTTAAATAAGAGGTGGACAAATTTGTATGGTATATAAACTAGTACTAAAAATGTCAAACCACTCTGTATTCTCATTTCATTCCATCAACATTCTCTTAATTATAATTATATTTACCCTTTAAAGTGGCATATTTATTCGAAACTTGTACAAGCGTTAAACATTAGAAACTGTTGATTTTGACTGTTCGTTTTAATATTACCTACATTAATATTTGAAAGTGCATCTTAAAACACTACTGTAATATATAAACAGACGGTGAAATTTCTTAAGAAACATTGTTTTTTTAGAGTAGAATTAAAGCGTTCAAGGACATGCAAAACATTTTTATTATGTAATTATATAAATCCGCTAATACTTTTCATGTTCATGTGTACGGGGATATTGAGTGGAGACACTTTAGATTTTTTTTTCCATCGATTTAAATAAGAAAATTACAAATATGGGACATTGTGATGAATCACCCAGTACATATCTATCATACCATGTTTTTGTTTGAAAAGTTGATTTTTAATTATGAAAACGGTTTGTTTCATACACAACTGTATTAAGTTAACAAATTGTTCTACTTCCGATGGTTTTTTAAAACAGCTTGTGAATAAACTATAGTTTCATGTATTGAAACACTCCGAAACAATGAACAATTGTCAACTGAGATTTTTGTATAGTACATGGGTGTATTTTGTATGTTACAGGTCTATACTAATGAAATATGGTAATACAGTAAAACTCTGTTTTCGCAAACCACGCAAATGTGTGGAAAAAGTTCGTTATAAGCAAGTGTTGTTCGCTATAACCAAAGGTTTCTTAAGGTATAACACAGAATAAAATTTAATTCACACATTAAAACTGAAAACACATATTGTTACAAAATAAAAATAAACATTAATTAAACCCTACAAATAAGTAAGTTTAAATATGATTTAAAACAACAAACAGAGTTAGGTTTTCCAATAACATCAAGCTTTCTTTTTTCAGACCCAGCCGTATTATTACAAACCAAAACTGTTATTCTTTCTTTATAAAGTGTACTGTCAATGCATTTTCACCTTTAAATTTAGGGTTCTATTAGGCGTCATTTGCATTAAAGATATCACAAGCATTGTATCTTACGCTAATTTGAGACCAAACATTTTGAAGCTATTGGTCCGTTAGGTTAGTATTTACAGCAGTTCACTCCCCACTATGTTCCTTTATTTGAACCTGTCCAACCAGCCAGTACTACATATAAATTCAGTATTGTTGAGGTTGAATGATTCCTATAGTAACTTATCAAGCTCTTCAAACTTTGCTTTAAGGATTAGTCCAGAAATTGGTACATTTTGACTTCTTTGTATAGAAAACCATTTTAGTAGAGATTCATCTATATCACTTTCAATACGGTGTCTAATTTTTGTAATCCTTGCTGTATTGGGATTCGTAATATTTTTCATTTTTGTTTGATTTGTCCAGATCGTTGAAACCGTGGATTTGGATAATGTGTGGCCCTTACAAATTGAAGTGTTTGTTGTTCCATTTTGAGTTTTTGTTCTGTTTTCTAAAGTTTGGAACTGCATGTTCTCTCATAACAGCAGGAAAGGGAGTGAGACTGCAGTATACATATGCAGGAGAACTTGTCCCCGCTTACTCTGCTGTTCATGCATTGTGCGACAATCTGACATGCTTGTAGCAGTTCTTTAAAAACGAAGAACTTCTAACGTAATTCATTGCTTTATGTTCTAAAATAAGTTTTAAGCAGCGTTCGTTATAGCCGACAAAAAGTGCACTACTCCGTATACATTTCTGAACGGGACCTAGCGGTTGGTTGGCTATAAGCAAAGAGTATATAATAGGGAAGAGAGGAAATGTCCGTATTAAATATCGTATACGCCAAAGTTAGTCGACCGCTTTTGTACGCTAGCATCGGCCATCTAGTACTCGACTAACCAAACTAATTCATTTTAGAATTGAACCGTTTTCCAAAAATTTCTTCAAAGCTGTTGACACAGCGTTGTCACATAATCTCTGCGATTACCTGCTGGAAAGGATACCGTTTGATTTATGACGTTTGTTTATTTAGCAACGTATTACATTTAGAATTATACAAAGGAATGGTCGTTTTGGTTTTATTATTTAATTTGGTTGTTTCATACACAACATAATCGCTCTTTAAATAGGTAACTTAATAGAATTGCATTGTGTGGATATTTATAAAATTGTAGAATAATTAATATGAAAAATCAAAATGACTTTTAATTATTAAAATAAAGTATTGGTTCTTTTATATTTTACATGTAATTTTTTTGTTGAAATTTTTCAATTGTTAAACTGAACAAGGAATTCATACTATTATTATATGAAACAACTAAAATAAGTTAATAAAATTGTTAATAAAATAAGGCGCTTTAAGCTATTTTCACGGAAAAATTGTATTGTTCTCGGATTAACAATCCGGTTAACAAATAGTTGTGCATTTGCCTGGGTGCAAATGGTATTTTCAAATAAATTTAAAACCCATTAGCGCGTTACAAAAATATAAATAAGTACTTTTACTAATTCCGTAAATAGAAAAATAAAGTGGATGTCGTACGTTCAAATCCTACTCGAGGTAAAAATATACAAAACTTCAACCTAAACTGCATTACTGCACTAAAGTAGCCGTTTTAAATATCTATTAAAAAATGAAATACTCTAAAAAATAAAATGTACACTTGTTTGTTTAATCAAAGAGTATATAATGTTTATATACCTACTCTTTGGCTTAATGATTGAATGAGCATGTACCTACCCAAGGAATCAAGGATTATAATTCTAGTTTATGCATACCTTGATCGTATCTGTATAAAAGAATAACTGGGGTGTTTAAATAATGACATTTAAAATATGCGCCTTTAGCACTCACAATTTACAAACACTTTGTATGAATTCTCTTCATTGGTGGTTCATATAATATTTGCGATTTTGTAATTTCCGTTTGCCGTTGTTGATTCCGTTATTGTTATTTGTTGTTATTCCTTATTGTTGTTTGTTGTTACTTGTTCTTGTTGTTGCTTATTATTGTGTTATTGTTATTATTTGTGTAATGGCGCCGTCGAAAGCATGTTGCATCTATTTTAATTGCAAACGAAATCGTGTAACTCATCCGGAGTTGAGTTTTTTCCGTTTTCCTCTTGATTCGGTGAGAAGTAATAAGTGGTTCGAGAACTGTGGAAATGTGAATCTTCTTGGATTAGGCCTGAAAGAGCTTAATAAGAAAACTGTTTGTGCTATGCATTTTGCGGAGAAGAGTTTTATGAATACGTTGCATAATTCATTGGTACACGATGCAATTCCAATCAAATACACTGAAGATCCGGGGTGTATCAATGAGCCAGTGCAAATGGACATAGTGCCTTCTCCTGAAAAATTGATTTTAAAACGGAAGCTGGCATCAAAACTTACGGAAGCTGCAGTTTCAAGAGTAACCATGCTTTATTTGATTATAATAACACTTGTGCTGTTGAAGATCCGATTGATTCCGAAATTTTACAGGTAATACGATGTATATTTATTAATTTAACACGCACAAATGTACAAATCGTGTAATAATTATTTCACTGTTAGTAACAGCGGATGATTAAGTCGTAATTGCAAGTGTCTAGTAAATGTAAAATTTATTATTTTATTATAAACAAAATGCCCCTTAGAATATTTTTCGTATAATCGCATACGCGTCGTTATTAACTCATCACCCGAGAACAATCATCTCAACGTGTTCCAAATAAAAGTAACGTTATATCTATGTTATGTTATTAAACTATAGGTAATTAGCTCGTTCCTTTATCTAAACCATCTTGACATTGCAGGGAGTCTTGGATATGCCAACTCCTAAGAAAAGGAAAAGAAGGAGTCAAGTAACATCTCCAAAATACAGAACTCAAATTAAACTTTTAAAAAGGAAAATCATAAGAAAAGATGTTTGCATTAATCGCCTTAAAGAAAATTCTTCAACATCTGCTATCCCTAAACATGTTGGTGTATTTATAAATATGCAACTGCATCACAAATATAAAAATCCATGGACAAAAGACGAAAAGCAGCTCGCTTTAAGCATGTATTATAAGTCACCTGCGTTGTACCTCTTCCTGAGGGAAGATTTAAAATTTACGTTGCCCTCAAAAGCCACCATTGCATCTTGGCTTCGAATGTCTCAATTACGTACTGGTACGGATACAAAGGTTTTGAGAAAACTATCCAGTAAAGTGAAGACTATGACCCACGAAGAAAAAGAATGCGTTCTGCTAATGGACGAAATGCGCATAAAGAAAGGCATTGAATACAATTCTCAGCTGGATTTAATCGAAGGTTTTCAAGACCTAGGACATCTTGACCGAGATCATAAAATTGCTACTCAAGCATTAGTGTTTATGGCAAGAGGATTAATAAATAATTGGAAAATTCCTATCAGCTACATCCGTTAAACATCAAGAATTACACGCGCTTGTTATACAAAATATAAATGCTTTACAATGTGCCGGTCTAAATGTTCGAGCGTTAGTGTGTGACCAAGCAGCAACAAACAGGGCTGTTTTCCAACTATTAGGAATTACGCCGGATCAGCCATTTTTTAATGTAAACGGAAAAAATTTTCGCAATATATGATGTCCGCACTTAATTAAAAGTGTCCGAAATAATTTGATGTCACATGATATATATGTCGACAAAGAAAATGCTTCCTGGAAAGACATTAAGACAGTATATCATTTAGGTAAGGCTTCAAATATTGCAAGGACACTAACAAAAATTAGCGAATGTCACATAAATCCAAATACATTTCAAAAGATGCGAGTGAAATATGCTACAGATTTTTCTAGAACCGTTTCTGCTGCCATTAAAACGTGCGTAAATATTGGACAAATGAAAAGTAACAGCGCTTTAACTACCTCCGATTTTTGTTAAAATTGAATAATTTATTTGATGTTTTAAACAGTGTATTCTGAATACTCCAAATCCATTTCAAAGTGCACTTTCAATAAGAAGGCCAAAACTGGAAATATTTCTACGTGAAATTACAGACTGGATTGCCAAATGGCACTTTCACTGCAAAAATAAGGTAAAGGAAGGCATACATTGTTTCGTGGTTTAAGACAATCCATTAATGCTACCTTATTATTATGGAAGATTTGAAAAGCAGCGGATTAAAATTTCTGTTAACAAGTAGGTTGAATCAAGACCACTGAAAATCTCTTTGCTACTATCAGACGCAAAGCGGAAATAATACCAACCACGGCAAAATCATTTAGACAATCGTTACAGTGGAACATCGTAATAAAGTTTTTAAAGCCACCGAAAACTCAAATTGCAAAGTGGATGAGGACGTCGATATACAGTTAGAAGATGAAGTTGAAGCAAATTTTCCCATGAAGAATATAACATTTCAATGCTTTTTGTTAACAATCCAGCTAGTAATATGGATGACAAAAGTTCTGTTAATGAAGTAGAACATCAGTACGCGATAAACAGAATACAGAAAATATTACTACCCTAGAAGACTGTGCAATTGTATATTTCGGATATGTTGTTTACAAAACTTTATACAAATTTAATTGTGAACAATGCCATAGTTTTGTTCTGAAGAACCATTAAATAATAGTGCACAACTTTTTACTAGAAAAGACTACGCTAGAAGAGAAATAAAGTATTTAAAAAAACCAAGCACTTGTGTTGTAACAGTGGCGACCTTAATATTAGACATATTTCCAAATTATTTCATCAATAATCGAGCAAAACGTAATTTTAAAAGAATTTTATTAGACATGTGTATAAACAAAATTAAATTAGTGATGCCGGAGTGGTTAACGACAAAGACAATTGCTATGAACACAAATTATTCTTTATGAAACATTTAATAATGTGTAAATTGAATAAAACTTTAAAGTGGTTATCTCAGGATTTAAAAGTAGTGGGGCGTAATAAACAAACAAGTAATCAAAAAGTGAAAAACGTGAACAATTTATGAAGGAATTAGTAAGGAATAATTCCTTTTTCATCTATTCATCCATAGTACATTTAATTGTTTCCAAATTTTTTACAAAATTTGGTTGAATGTTAATTAACTTATTTAAGGCATTAAGTGATTAGTCTCTTTTGTTTACGTTTAAAAAGAAGCTTAAATTGTAACTATTCCAAAAACGATTTACTTATAAAAATTATAATTAATGTTACAATTAGTGCAATGCATAGTAATTTTTATAGCAACTAAACAAAAACCTGTCATTTGTTTCTTGATTTGAAATAAAAATTTTAAATATGAACTGTTGTCATTTATTTATTTAATCAAATCGGTGCAGCATACCTATTATTAGCGTTAGATATATTTATTTTATTTATAGGTTTTGTAGTTGTTTTGTTGATTATTCAATAAAGAAAAACTTTTATTTCTATTTCATTAAAATACCACCTAATTTAAATTGTCTATACAATATTAATGGCGATAATCAGTACTTTTCAATACTTGGTAATTAATTTATGGCGTGAGATTTCTGCAGTTTTGAATAGCATCTACCTACTTAGCGAACCTTTAGAGTTCTTAAACGTAAATACTACATTTGGCATCATTGGTAAAGTAAGCCTGTTGAAGAGCAGGTAGTTTCATTTACCCTGCAATAATCGTTGTCTTACATCTTCTTCTTTCATACGTCAACATTCACGTTGCTCTTTCTACAATAGAAAGGCAAAGATAAAATAATAGTATTGACCCATAGGCAACACACATTACGCCGTACGAGTTTATCCATAAGGTTGATTCTCTTCCCTATTATATACTCTTTGCTATAAGCAAGTGTTCGTTATATCTAGGGTTTGTTGTAACAGAGTTTCACTGTATATCATATGAACTTATTAAATTATATAGTTATAATTGATTTGTATATAATTATACAATATAATAATGTACTTTTTCTTATTTTATTTTACTACTGTTGACATAGTTCCTTAAATTAGTTTTAATGATTGCATTGCATAGCTATCGAAAAACGTTGTATCTTAAACATTTATCATTTGAGTTTTCCAAAATTCATGCATAGGTTGAATCTTAAAAACTAGTTTTAATATCTGGAGCAAAAACGAAAACTTAATTTAAACTTTTTTTTTTATTATAGCCTCCTGTTATAACTGATATTTTACCACATCCATTAGGGTTGATGGAACCACTTCCACCAGGAATGGAGTCAATCTAAAATAAGCTTTATGACATTATGTAAAAAGTGAAAAAAAAATAGTTTGTAAAAGTGATTTTTAATTTAAGGAAATAGTAAAATTATAAATTATCTTAAATATGATAAATATTCTGTTTTTCTTGCATAGTTTGTAAAGTTTATAATGAATTAATTGCAGTACAATTAATCTCCTTCATTACTGTAGTTGTATAAAATTTTGTACTGATTATTTAACTCAAAAAATTATACATTATTTTTTATTTTTAGCTTTAGTAGTTTTTTTCATAGTTTGCCTTGCACTTCTACTTCCACATGGCGAACTAGTACTGAACTCCAGGAGAACACTTGGAACTGAAGTTTTTGGTATGTAATACTCGGATGATCTACTACTCAAAGAACTTGAACTACATGAATATTGCAATTTTGGACCTGGTAATTGTATATCAAGTTCATATGTATAACGAGTAATATGAGGTGTCATTTCTTGGAATCGAGTCGATATTTCAGCTAGTTGCTGTAAAGAGCCTTTATTTGCCTCTTGCAGTTGACGTATTAGTATGTTTTTCTGCAAAACATTATTTTATAAATATGATAAGATTAGATTAAGAATTACATTATATTTCTCAGTACCTTCTGCCTCCAAATTTTTCATGCAGCTATTTAAATGTCGATCTGCTCTATCCAATTTTTCAATATGACCTGCTTCATGTCGTTTAAAATCACATAATTCCTCTTCATAAACTTCTTGTGTTTGAAGTGCTTCAGTTTTTTCCTCATCACACGTATTTAAAATGTGTTGCAATTCTGAAATAATTATGTACAGCTCACCAAAGCAAATAAGATAGTTGGAGAATATGTGAACTATAAGAATTTTATTTGAAATATTTGTAGCGGTAAGATTTTTAGCCAATCACACAAAAATATTTATTTTAGTACATTCACAAATCAAATTTATACTTGACAGTATTCTTTGTAGTGTGTTAATTTCTTTCTTATTCTGCGTTACTCGGTAGTTAAATCTGTTTTCTTCAAGGCAACATTGCTAGTTTTATTTGTAAAAATAGGTTTGTATAAATATTTAGCTAAAATCTTATTTTTAATAATTGTCTTTTAGGTTAGAAATATGGAACGTAAATCGAAGGAAACTATTCATTCCGAAGCACGAAACATTATTAGTAATGTTATTGATTTTCTCTATAGACAGAAAGCCGCTGGTGAATGGAGTTTTCCTTTGGAGAAGGCCAGCAAACTAGTTGTTGCTGCTGTCGGTAAATCGTTACCACCTATAATGAAAATTATAAAATATATGAAAAATTGATTATCACAATAAATCCTGGGGTATCTGACACAAACTCCGACGAAGAAGTTTCGGACAGTGAATAAAATTTTAAATTTATAATCTTTGCTTTGTAATAACATATTATACAGTTTTTAAAATACTTATTTTGTAATAACATAAATAATTTTTGAATAACATGTTATGCATTTTTTTATATACATACTTATTTTGTAATATCGTTTATTAAATTTAATCGTTTCATTTGTAATAGAATGGAATTTGGCATCAACGACATCTCTATTAATTGTATTTAGTTATTAGACAAGTAACATTTAGTTGACCAGAAAGTACTCGTATTGCGGATCAAGGACCAATTTTGAAATATTTAAATTTACCACCGAAATACTTCTCAACCTGAATGTAGTCTGAAAAAGACTACTACGCTAGCTCCGCCCTCTCAGCTATCATGTTTGCTATGGTCAAATGTATTTCAATTTATGTCAAGGTTGGATCATAATGGATTGATTGGTCCCTACTTTTGTTTTATAATTACGTTACACAGAGTGTTAGAAAAAAGCATTCATAGAAAATCTTTCATATAATTAACTTTATAAATTTCAAATAATATTAACAATAACAGTGAAGTACAACAAATTGTGAAATACGAGTATTTTACGCCCATTTTACTGCATTTCAGATCCTCTCCAGAATTTCGGGCATGTTTATAGTGGGATGTGCCAAAACTAATTTTTTTTATTTGGCCGAATACTGAATCAGTTTGGATTTCAAAGTGGTTCAGCTGAAGCTTGTGGTAGAATATCATTTCTTTAATAAAAAGTTAAAAATATACCGTCCAGTATCTAAATAAGTACTTAATGTCTTACCAAGTGCAAACATAATAAACTATATTTGGTTTCATACACAGCACAGGTAATATAGGGTAATGCTATTCTTATGAGGGTTTGAAAAGGGTCACTGCCAACTCAACGATGGCTTCCAGTGGGCTGCCCGTCTAAGTTTACTTAAACACAACAGAGTTAGAAGTTACCAAGATGTTCATTCATTGTTAATATAGGAAGAAGTATTTATACTGTAGATATTTGATTTAAACATATTCACGGAGTTAGTCACCTAACATTTAGAAAGATGTTAAACAAATTACTGATAATTATGTGGTTTTAATGACAAAGTAATGACAGTAATTACATTTCATAAACTATTAATTGATATTTTACATTCATTAATCTATAGAAAGGTATTTAGGATAAAATCATTTGTAAATATTTAATAAGACTTCAGTTTAAGCTTGGTTTTATGTAATTAATATGTTAATTAAATAATATTGTTTTGCTTGCTTTCGTATGTTATAAATAAATGCATTTTTGTATTCGTTACTTTTAATACATAAACAAAAAAGTTGTATATAACTAAATATATAAACTTTTTTGCTTATGTATTTAATTTGACATTTGTCAACAAATATTTCAAAATTTAGTTTTTTCTAGTTTTATATAAACGATTACAAGGAATTTTTTTTCCAACATGTTTTATCCCTCAGCTACGCCTTGGGTAAAAAAGAACTTCAAGAAATTTACACTCCAGTGTGTTATTCACAAAATTCGTATGTAAATGATATGAAGATTTGTTTGAGGGTCACTGGCAAAGAGGCGAATTCCAGAAAATATGCATTTACTATGAGTAGTGGTCAATAGGCCTTCGAAATGCAAAAGCCGGCTTAACAGATGAACGTTTAGGCTGAGATGACCATTTATTTAAAAGGAAATATGGGACATAGATGCATCACCCGAAGAGTCTGTGGGGTACCAAATACTCCTCAGTATGGGGAAGGAGAGGGAGACGTTTTTTTTAAATTAGATATAAAATTATGAGCTTTTATGCTCTCTAGCCTGTAACAAATGTAATAAATAAAAAAATCTGTTTAATTCTGTATTTTACTTTGGTTTTTAAAAGTACAACGTTAATGAAAAGGCGACCGAAACATTACTCATTTGTATGTTTTTCCATTGAATGTACCATTCGTAAAATATCTGGGCAATCTTGGAAATCGCAATTCATTTCAAAATTATACATATATTGTCAGTAAAGACCCTTTTAAAGATTAGTTTTTTCGCTGGTCCATATTTTATTCCTATCGGAAAAAATCCTTCCATGGCTGCGTTGGACTGGGGTAACACATGCACATTTCAACTATTTTTAATATGTTGTGTGGTATATCTTCACTCTTGAAGCGATTATAAAGCTCAACCCATTGTCAATAGTAGTAGAAATTTCTTTCCACTCTTTAATTTTTTAAGTGATTGTATATTTTTTAATGTAGACAATTTCATCAAAAAGTTTCGAATCATTTATCTGAATATTAGGGTGTTGTTTTTATAATACAGTTAATGAGTTTCCAACATCTGACCCACAGAGATTCTATTTTTGGTAATACCTAACGAAACGCTTGCGAATTTTCAAAGTGTTGCTTCCATTTATCCAATCAGGATACAAGTAGTATTAGGCATTGTCATTGACGTTTTAAATTGAGTTACGGCTAGGTCTTCTTTTTCATTTACAAAGCTACTAGCGTAATTGTTCCTTTAAATTTCATAGAAGCATGTATACTTCTACCATTGAAGATTTTCAGATTCCACTTGCAGCACACATTTATGAAATGTAGAAGCTTGTGAGCGAAGAAACCATAGCCAAACTTCAAAAAATTGTTTTTAAAACTATTAAGAATCAATGTGAGGCAGTTTTCTTGGGAGAGAAAGTAACTTTTACAGTTTGAAGATGTAGTAACCGCGGGATATTCAAGATAGCGTCGGCAGAGCCAAGGTCGAATGTATGACATTAGAGGCTGCTAGTGCGCGATTGCTCATTATTCCAAGGGTTAATTAGAGAAGCTCAATCCCGTAAATTAGGATACTTCGACAGAAGGATTAGGAAATTAATGAGACCAATTTGTATAATGTGTAACAAAAGGAGACATTACTAGTGTTGTATTTTCTTGGGCTTATTTAAAATAGTGTTGTAAGTCAGTGGTGCCATATCAGATTTCTTTGTGTACAGTTACACAAAGGGTCATGAAAGTTCAGTGTGGTAAATCTTTTGTTACTTTTGGCTACATTGATGAATGTTGGCTTGAAATTAGGTTGCTTTTAGACAAGTCATTACAAAATTTAACTTTCTCGATCGCATTTTTAGCCATTATTTATGTTTATATAAAAATAAACGTTTCAACTTCAACCAAGGTAAATCACACTTGTATGCGTGTTAATTATAAAATTTCAAAGAACAATAGTTGATAGAAATTATTTCTAATGTAAGCCAAGTTCGTTACACCTGTTTTATTTTCAAATAGGGAATAGTCAATCAAGATTTTATAAGCATGTCGAACGAAGACAAAATTCGTACTTGCAGATTAATCTGTTATTTATTAGAAGAACGTTTGATTCTGTTTTTAAATATACTCCATTCTGAATTATGCTTTTATAAATCAATTTAAAATTAATAGCTTTAACCATTATTTTCCAAATTGGGTGTTATTTATTTAGCAAGTTTTGATTATTGTTGATAAATCAAATATTTTTATGATGGTGAAGCGTGAAGTGAAACAATTTTTTGATTACTTTTGTTTTTGTTATCCTGCATTCAGAATTATATTATTTTTATTAAGTTTATTTGGAAAGAAAGTTTTATATTTGATATTAAATTAGTGTAATATACATTGAATTAGTAAACAGTAATCGTATATAAACATGAACCTCATAACAGAAATTCACATATTTAATGAAACTATACAACTGGAAAGGGTTGAAAATAAATTGCAAACGTATTAAAACATTTTGTGTAAATATAACATGAATCATATAATGATATATATTCAAATTCAAAATAAGTTTTCAAAGTAACATTTAAAACTGAACTAATTTTAATGAAGTATACATTAGTATTCATATTAATAACAAATTTAAAGCCCAATTGAATAAGCGTTGAAGATAGCTTACAACTCTGATCATCTTGTTTTGGAAATGATAAAAGAGCAGCACTTGCCAAAGAAATTAATATAAAATTTGATAAAAATTGTTGAGAATTCAAAAAAATTAAACAGTGTCTGAAAGATTATGTTTTGGTTAATTAAGATTACATATTAATTTGACAAATAATTTTTGCGTACTTTATGTTTTTTTGCAAAAACAGGTTCAACGGAGAATACTTATGGCGAATTAAAAAATTCAGTATAAAATTGATATTAGGTATAATGGATTTTGATCAGGTTAAAAACCTAGTTTATTTATATTAGGAGCCATATACGTTTTGTAAAAATTATTAAATTGGAAATTCATACTAGATTTAGCAAATTATCCTGAAATTTGTGTTATTTGACGCATTAAATAAAAACATAAGCAAAGAAATTTAACCAAAACCATCTAAATGAATTTTTATTGGAGAATTGAATGTATTTACACCTTGGAGAGGTGACAGATATAAAAAAGATTTGAGGGTGAGAACGAGACAGCCTTTATTTTACATCGACGCGAAACGATCGAAACTTTAAATTTTGCGGCCATTTTAATTATGTAGTTTGAAATTGTATAAAATTTCAAATTTGACAATTGAAAGTTTTCCTTCAGCAATCATTAAACATAAGGTTGTTTAAATCTATTGGTGATTGTATATTAGATGTAAAAGGGCCTAAACGCCGAATTACGAGACCTGACCAAAGAAATAAATATTCTGTTGTGCATTTCAGTTAGACAAGAAAATGGTGACAAAGATACGTGCTAAACTCATTGTCCTTTAAAGGAACTAACAAATATAATAATTTATAACCTATGTATAAATTTAATTAAGTAAATGGTGAATTAACATGATACACAATTAGTTGGTTATAACTGGAAGTTCAAAAGATTTGTTTAAATTGTATGTAAGCATAGAACTTAAATAAATAATAAGATGAATATTAAACGCTTTAAGTAAATGCATGTTGAATTGGGACAATACTACGAAATAAGTACTGAGGTTCAAATCTTTCTTATACCTGTAGCAGACATGCGTTTAACGGTTCGTGTAAAAAAACAGTTACCTTCATTACTGAAAGGGAAATAGATTGGGTTGTCAAGCAATCAATCAAAGTTTACAGTTGGGAACATTATTATACCACCCCTACCTTGGAATATATTACGAGCGTTTGTGCGTATCGTGATCCAGAAGGAGACATCTGATATTGGATTAATTTTAATTTAGACCTTATCTTTCTTTATGTAATATTGGAAGACGTCAATGACACGTGCTGATAATGGATTTAATTTTTGAAGTTTATTAACATTATTGATAGAGTAAATAAATTGTGTTGGAACTAGGCCATTGAATGTATATGTACATAGTTTCAGCAGCCCCCTTGAAGGATGTGCGGCTTCGGTACGCAGCCGCTTCGCCCTTGCTACGGGCATGATACTCCCGTAAAGTCAAAGTGCATGGTGCCGACATAGCTCGATGGTTGGGTTGTGGTTCTTACTCAACAATCTAAAAGGGCACTCGTTACTACTCAACAAAGTGACAATCAGCAATAAAATGTCACAAAGGCGTCACCTGAGTCAATTTTTAAATTAATCACGTCTTGAGTTAGAACTCAACGTCCACATAAGTCAGAAATGTGAACTGTTCACCAAAAATTTGACAATCTTGCACAATCTCCAGAACTTCTCACACCCAGTGCTCGAGCCATCGCAACACTCATCTTAATTTTTGGCTCAATCTGTAAATTGACTACAAAATTAACTGTTATAAAGTAATCGCTAAAAACTCTCTTAATTTGCAATCTTAAATTTTCTCATTAAAATCTTGAACTAAAATTACTTACATAACAAAAATTTACGTTAAAATGCTAAGAAGCTTCGCAACCTAACTATACTGATAAGAAAAGTGCATTTAAAATCTCTGCTTAAATATCGTAACTTCAAAATTTCATCATGAAAACAAAATTCACTAAAAATCTCGTCCTAACATTATTTTGGTTTCAAATCTCTATAACACTTTACGTTAAAATCAAATAAGAAGCTATTATTATTCAAACTCAAAAAAATAATTCTTAACTTTTACTTAATAAATTGTAAAATATTACTCAATCATTAATGGTTTTAGATCGGCGACACCAGGACGTGCTCTAATTTCGGGCTCACAAACGCAAAAATTCTTAAAACAACCTATATTAAAATTGAAATAATATGTCTGAATAAATTATAAACGAATATAATTGTGCCGGTTTAAGGCGCAGGTCGCATAGTGCAAGGAAAATGCCAAGGGCATTCGCAAAAAATAATCAAACAGAAAAATACCAAATTCCGCAAAATTATTCTCCACAACTAGCAATTAGATTTAATTTAAAAAACAGCAAAAAATGAACGATGCGTAAACTTAAACTACAAATCAATACCACTGCGGAAGTTTTCACCTTATACTTAAATTCAAAACAATGAAAGTACTGTTTTTGCACGAAATTCTAACAAGATAATTGTCAATTTTCCTTTTAGAAATATCATTAGTATTAATGTACTTTAACGCGGAACAATATACGGCAACTCTCACCGGATTAGTATACACAGCGATACAAAAAAGCTGAATCAAAAATGAAGAACCGTAATCTCCACTATTTTCAAAATACACTAGGTCCTTCATACTTTACAATATTAGCGGATTGTTGACGACGTAAATAAATAAAATTACACATATTGCGAAGCGATTTAAATAAACCCGTGAAAAATTACTGTGTCGACACCCTGTTCTGTATCCCATCAACTACGTTCACTATAGACACCTTCTGCTACACCACCAACACTCGGCCCTTAGGCCTACCCCCCCACGCAACTACATGTATTTTACTTCCGGCAACACAACTTCAACTCAAAATCTGAACCTCGACTCCCAAAGTCTATACTACGACTGACGTAAGAACGAATATCGAATTTCTGCTCTTGCCGCTCACAAAAATACATGCATACTAAGGAACTCACACATTCACACTTCATCTCTTATATTAACTCATGCACCAAACAAGGAACACTGACAACGATAATCAACTTGCTAGTTACCAATTAGGTATAGTTTCAAATTTCCAAAATGTTTCTTATGTACGTCCTACACCCCAAATGAGCTGCTTGATGTTGGTTTTTTACACGTGTAATAACGCAGTGAATAGTCAAATACCATTGGCTTAAATCGTCCCGTTTCCCATTTTTGCATTAAATCTGTTTTAGATTCTGTACCCGTATAAGGGGAAGTTGCCCTCAGATATGGTAAACGAAGTCATTTCTATTTTTTTAGTAATTAAGTTTCTGATTCAGATGTGTTTGTGGTCAGAACCTTGTAATTTGTAAACAATTTTACGATTTGAATGAAATTTCGAATATATGGTCTTGTTGAACGGTAATTGACCTGGAGACTGAGATTACGGAAGATCGACTAGCGAAGGTGGAAAGAAGAAACCTTGAAACATAATTGAAGATGAGGGTGAGGACATTACCTGTAAAGTTAGATTTGGATCTTAGTAAAAAATTGTTGTTTGTAATAGGTCATTGCAATGCTATTAAACGTGGATTAAGAAAAAAAAAGGAAAAGACTACGTATTTCATTCCCTCCCCAAGGGAGAGGGCGGGCTGCTCGAGCTTTCCTAGCTCTTTCAGCCACAATCACGGATTCCCAGCATACATATATACATTACGTATATGTGAACGCCGGGATTAAGGATGGGTCTGGTAGGATAGGATAGGAAGGAATGGAGTTAGGGTTCTGAGGGGGAAAATACTACCCCAGCATTCGCCTAAGTAGCCGCACATGGTGTGCATATACACAGCGACCATGCCACCACATGTGTATGAGGAAACCCCCTGAAAAAACCTCATACAAGGTAGACGGTAACGGGAATCGAACCCATTACCTCCCGAATGCTAAGCAGGTTGTGTCATCACTACGCTACCAGCTGATTAGATAGGGCAAGGATAGAAGATTTTGTGGTATCGACTTGAGGAGGGATGCTAAATTTACAATGGATGGATATGATAAGGAGCGAAGTACCGAATTAGATTATTCTATGCTCCATTTGCTATGTTTTAACCACTGGCAGGCGATAGATAATTAGTCAATTAGTAAAAGTTAGGTTAAAGGAATGCGTCACTTTACGTGAATGCTTAGTTGAAATTTTAATAATTCCTGCTAAAGTGTTATATATAATACATATTTAAGTAAGTTAATTAAATATGCACGGAATTTGGATTTTTAATAACATTGTCATAATGCCGAGGATTGCAGCAATAAGCGAAAAGGTGTTCATATCAACGCGGAAACTTTTAAAGAACGATTTACTAGTGAAATTATTAAAGTTGTGTTTATGGATTAGCACATACAAAATACGAGTTCTGCGTTACATTCAAAAAAAGAACAATGAAGAGAAAAGCTGAAAATAAATTTCATTTGAACGCACAATGTAAACGTAGACACAAGTAAAATACAATCAGTAATACTCGAAGAAAATTCGTTTAATAAATTTAAATTTTTAATAAAATTAAAAAATCGGACAATCAAAAAAGGAAAGGAAAGGTCACATATTTCATTCTCTTTTCAAGCACCTTCAGCATACATACATTACGTATATATCCATGGTGGGATAAGGATGGGTGTGGTCAGGATATGTTCGGAAGGAACGGAGTTAGGGCTTTGAGGGGGAAAATACTACCCCAGCATTCGCCTAAGTGCGTATATGCAGTGACCATGCAGCTACATGTGTATGAGGAAAACCCCCTTAAAAAACCTTATACAAGGTAGATGGTAACGGGAATCGAACCCATTACCTCCTAAATGCTAAGCAGGTCGTGTCACCACTACGCTGCTAGTTCGGTTCAAAAGTCAAAAATGAAACAATAACTTATACATAAAAAGGGAGCTCAACAAAACTAAATTTACTATTGCAGAAAGCAGTTACGCAAAGCAGTAAAGGTAGTACTTAAATAAAACTGAAATGCTAAAGTCGTAGCTACAGTTAACCGAAAGTCGTATATAAACTGTGTTCAAGTTAAGCGTAACGATTTTAATCTGTTTATAGCTTTACGTTCCTTAAGTTGTATAACCAACTAAGTGCATGACCATCTGTATCACTGAATTTAAATTAAACAAAAAGAAAATGATCGTGGCACTAAAATGTATACCTACCTTTAAATAATAAGAAGAAAAACTTAAAAGCACAGAATCTTAGAAATATACTAATAGTGTTTTTGGTAAAAAAAAACACTAAAAATAAAACTAAGCAGTTCGAGTAATTTAACACACCCAAAGCATAGGTAACACTGAAGCCACAATTATATTATCGATGGCATAAAGTGAATCTGTTAAAACTCCACCAAACGAAAGTAACTGATAAGAAATCAAACTAAGACTATTGACCTTAAGAGATTGGTGTTATGGCCTGAATATTAAGAATACCACCAGGTGATGTTGCGTCATTAATTAACTTCTCTCGAAGAAAGCTTCAGAAAATTCCCAGCAGAAGTATAAATATTTCGCTACAGGAAAAATTTGTCAGAAGTTTATATCCGAATTAACATTCGCGAAGGTCTACATATAAATTGCAAGGTAGTTAAAGTTCGTCAAATGCAGTAAAGTAAAACGTAGTTTTAAAAATTTCCAGAGAACATAAAAAACAAGAACTGTAACGGTGCCATTTGTCTATTCCTATCGTAACATCCAGACCATAGTTTAAATAAAATTACTTAATTTTTAATTTAAAAAAATAGTTGCATAAAGAGTGTGAGATAAACCCAAAACCACACACTCTTATTTTAAAAAAAAACTATATTGCAGGATAATAATTAATGATCAGGGACAAAATAGGAGTATGAAACAAACAAAACTGTTTAAATAATAACTTAGGCGCCAATACAAAAAAAAAAAAACAAACAACAGTTGATTTACGTGTTTTCATTAAATTCCAGATTTAACTCACAGGAAGCGTTGCTAACGGAGAAGTGTTCTCAAGAGCAAATTATATTGTTTTGTTGAAAACTCAACGTTTTCATATATATAATAGAAGTTTTTTCAATTTTTTATTTAGACTTATTACATCAAACTTGAACGTAATACTGTCTCCTTTACTCGACACGTCCATCTTGATAACTTACTTTATTGCGGCAACACTGTAAGATTTTAGCGCTAATGGTTCACAATGGCAGGACGCGCTACAACAAAACGTCGGATCGTCTTAGAGGCAGTATCTAATCAGATCGGCGATACCAACATGCACACTCCGTAATTTCACACAAACAGGAGTCAAAACGATAACAGAATGTAAGGTAGATTCGCAAATGTTCATTTCTGCTTTACGCAAAACGTTAGATTGCTTAACCTCAGCGTTTACTACACTAACAGACATAGCATAATATACCTCTCTCATAACCGAATGACGCTTGACGCCGAGAATTTTAATGAGCTGAAACGGTAAATTTTATGAGAACCCTTCCTATCCCAAATCCCAAAATTTGTTCCAGATAGTACTGTATTGATCGTCTTTATATTTAATGGAAGGCGATAAAACCCGATAGATGTTGAATTAAACGTTTCTGTGTTTGTGTTCATGTCTTTGGTTATTGGTCTTATGTCTTCAGGCACGCCCTTTTGTTTTAGTATGTTCGAAACGTCGTTCAGGTTTATTCGATCAAACGCCTTAGTTAAATCGACAAAACACATAAACGCTGGTTTACAATATTCTATCGCTTTTTCAATTATTTGCTCAACGATGAAGATGGTATCTATTGTGGAGCGGTTTTGCCGGAAACCTTAACGGCTTTTAATAGATTATGAAACGATGATTTCAGCAAAAATACACATTGTGTCTTTTAAGTGAAGATTTCAAGACATCAATTTTTTAAAATAGAAAAACGAGAAAAAGGTCAAATAGCGTTGTCAACAAATAAACAAGCTTTTGTTTCTGGTGCTATAGAAATAATGTCATGTTTTATCAATTTGACATTTTAAATAATTTTTTACTCTGTAAAATTTAAGAAGGATGATGAAATAAAAATAAGGGTGTGCTGTGGTTATTAATTCACCCCAAATATTATTTATACTTCTAATGTCAACTAGAAGATTTTGAGCCTTTTAGTCAGTCGGAGATTAAATGGGCCGTGTCCTTAAAATTTTGATTTGCTTTTGTTTAAAAAATGTGTGGTTAGATATGTTCGCTTTCCAACATTGATGTAGTCTTATACTGTTACTGATAACTAAATCTGCTGAATACACACTTTCAAATTTGGTTGTGTAATAATTCTTGAAATGGAAATAAAACAGGGTTTTGATACTTGTTGATCCAAAATATGTAAATTTCTTTAGAAAGCAGCCAAACTTAGTTGATTTAAACGGGTTAAGGTACCATCTATTTATAATTCTTCTGCATAGCAACAAACTTTTACTGCGTCATCCTCGTTCAATTGAAACATATAGCGTACAAATAATGATAAACTTAGTTGTACAATGAAAATACGCAAAAAGGAAAAGTTACCGTAAAAATAAAAATCCCGAAAAAAGGTAAACATCTCAAACAATGTAAAATAGGTTCAAATTGCACTTACTGTAAAACTATACAGCACTTTTCAACAATCATCTACCAAACGATGCAAAAAATCCTTGCGCGTGACCTGCCTGAAACTGAAAATTAGAATAATTTTAATGCATGTTTTCAGCCACTAAGGAATGCAATTTACATGACACGAAAATGAATGTAGTTGCCTACATTATTGCAAATTTCAACATAACATAAAAAGTTTGTTACAACTTTATTGGTTATCGTTACTGATAAATTCTGTTCAAAATAAAAATAACAGTTAATGTTTAAATTTAGGTTTAGTTGATTGATTACTTCTTAAAGTTATTTGTTAATAGTTTAATAATCAATACAATAATGGTTCGACGCTTATCGGAAACCCAACGGATTGAGATTCTCATCATTCGAGGTTGTGGAGACCTAGTTCGTGCCCAAGCTGAAGTTTGTAATTATTTTAATGAAAAATATCCGGACGATGAACCGATTACTTAATCAACAGTTGGTAAAATTATGAGAAAGTACAAAATGTCGGAAAATGTGAAGGATCGTCCAAGATCCGAGCGAACTGTAGTTCCAGAAAACGTAGAAATGGACATGCTATTAGCACTGACAGAAAACCCACACTTGCCATCGCAAACTGTTGCGGCAAATAATAATATATCAAAAAGCTCCGTTTTAAGAAAACTAAGCACCACAAATGGCATTCATACAAGGTTCAGTTAGTTCAAGAACTAAACGAAGATGATCTTGATCACATAATCGAGTTTTCTGAACAAATGATGAACTTTTGCAATGCTGATGACATTTTTGCATCTCGAATTTTATTTATCGACGAATCAACTTTTTTTCTAAACGGTACAGTGAGCAAACAAAACTGTGGTTATTGGTGTAACAATAACACACACTAGATGATGGAAAGTTACACCCAATACCCAGCAAAAATTAGGCGGGAATAGTAGGCGATAGAATTGTAGGGCCTATATTCCTTGACGGGACCTTGACAGGTCTAAAGTACCTAGATATGCTACAAAATGATCTTATTCCGGCGTTGGTTGAATTTTACCCGAACGAAGAAGATCCCGACATTCCTAAAGAAACGTTGTGGTTTCAACAGGCTAGAGTTCCACGAGAAGATGCGATTATTTTGACGATGTTTTTGAGAGCAGGTGGATTGGCCGTCGATCTTATAAAGAAACCGATAACAACATTAAAGGGCGATCTTCGAGAGAATCTGCATTTTATAATTTTGAGAGGTGGCAATTGAGTGCAAATTGTAAGCAGGAAGTGAATATTAGGTGGCAAATGTTGAATGTGACTCGCACGTGAGACCGTAGTAGGGAGTAGGTGTAGTGGGGGAGTCGGTAGTGAAGCAGGGGTTTAACCTGCGTAGTGTAAGATTAGTTCCCCGGTGGTTAGTCGTAAGCGTGTTAGTCGTTATTAGTGGTAACCAAAAGACGCTGTGTGTTTTGTACTTTATTGTTAGAAGTTACTTACATTGAGGATTCCTTCTTTTCAATTGAACAGTTTCAACAGAATTAAGCAGTTTTCGTGAAAACGAATAAAAAAGTTAAAAACTATCACTATAATCCTGAATGGGAATTAGAATTTTTCTTGGTTGACGTGAAAGGTAAATGTATCTGCCTTATATGTCGGGATAGTCTTTCAATTTTTAAGCGTGGAAATTTAGAACGACATTTCCGCATTAAACATGGGAATTTTAACGACAAATTTCCACTGAATTCAGTAATAAGAAAAGAAAAATTTCGAAGTATGAAACCTGCGCTATCGTCAGAGCAATCGAGTTTTACCAAACAAACTAAGAAAAGCGTCGCTGCTACCATAGCTTCATACAAAGTTTCTCGTGTGTTAGCTAGGAGAAAAAAACCATTTACTGACAGCGAAATCGTAAAAGAAGCTTTTACCGAAGCTGCGGCAGAACTTTTTGCTGACTTTAAAAACAAAACAAGTGCCATTGATTCCATTCAACTTTCAGGGCGCATAGTTACTCGTCGAATTGAAATTATGGCATCAGATTTAAGCAGTCAATTGAAAACAGACATTGAATCATGTGTATTCTTCAGTTTACAGATGGATGAGTCCAATGATGTGGTTGACACTGCGCAGCTAAGCATCTTTTTGAAAATGAGCTTCGATGATTTTTCAAATAAAGAAGAATTTTGGAAAATTATACCCTTGACAGGAAGAACTACCAGAAAAGATATTTTTTCTGCATTCAAGGACTTTGTAACTAAGGAAAGTGTAGCTCTTCAAAAATTAGCTAGTATAACCACAGATGGTGCGCGAGCTTTGACTGGCCTTCGTAATGGATTTCTTTCATTATGTCAAAAAGACGAATTGTTCCCTCCGTTTCTTCGTTATCACCGCATAATTCACGAACAAGCGCTTTGCGGAAAATTTTTAAATATTGACAACATTATGAAATTGGTAATAAAAATAATTAACAGTATTAGAGCTTATGCTTTAAAACGGCGATTATGCAAGGAGCTTACGGATGAAATGGAATGCCAATATGGAGATTTACTTCTACATGCGGATATTCGTTGGCTTAGTAAAAGCAAAGTACTTCGGCGATTTAAGGAACTACTTTCACAAATTAAAAAGTTTTTTGGAAGAAATGGATATTATCCACTTAGAGCTGAATGATTTAAAATAGCTAATAGATTTTGCATTTCTTCTTAACGTTACAGAAAAACAACGAATTAAATTTAGAACTTCAAGGGCAAGACAAAAAGATTATTAATATGATCTCTGCAGTTCAATCATTTTGTGGAAAGTTAGGATTCTGGAAGACCAATATTGAAAAAGGCGAATTCAAGCATTTTCCAGATTTGCAAGAAGCTATTAATAATTATGGAATGGAAAACTGTGATACCAAAAAATACGTACAGATTATCGAACACTTGAAAGCCGATTTTACAAGAAGATTTGAGGAATTTAGGAAGCTGGAACCCGTTGCTAGATTTCTTTCAAATCCGTTTTTTCCCTGCGACGTTGAAACTAAGGCTCAAGAAATAGTTGCTGTTTTCAGTCATCTGGATGCTACTCCACTAGAAATGGAAATTATTACCATACAAAACGACGCTGAATTGAAAACGTTTGCTACAACCGATACCTTTTGGCGCTTAGTCTGCGATGCAAAATATCCATTCCTTCGGGAAGCGGCCCTTCGTACAAATTCCTTTTTTGGTTCCACGTATTTATGCGAGTCATCATTTCCGAATATGAACTTTTTGAAAAACAAATTTCGCTCGCGAATGACCAACGATCATTTGGATGCTACTTTGAGGACTGCCATTTCACAGTACACTCCAAACTACAAAAAAATAGCTGAAGAAAAACAGTGCCAGGCTTCACGTTAGATTTAGATTGCAATAATTGAATATTTTGATTTCTGTTCTAATAAAAATAAATATATTTTTGAAATATATGTATTTTTTAATTTTTTTTGTTTCGTAGACCGGAAATATTAACCATTAGCGGTTAACCTAGAAATATAAATAAAGGTATGCCAACTAATAAAGGGCGATCGCGAAATTTTCCAAACTTGCTAGGTAGCTCGGAAGATCAAAATGGTTGCCGACCCCTGATGTACACTGTATCCCACCTCAAGCCTCGATTATGATTGTAGGATACTTTTTTCTCACGCCAGCGATATGTCATAGCTGGCTTCTATGTTGAGATGTAGGTGGTGTTGGATTTCAATGCCAGCTTGATAAAGATGACATTATTTTCAGAAAAATACTGATTTCGTAGTTATTGAAAAAGCTTTAAACGGACGCATCCAAGGAGCTGAAAATATATAAGATGTCTCATTAAAAAAATGGTTGATATCTTAAACAGTGTAACGTACATTTTGACAGTAATTAAACAGTCGAAATCTAGTTTTTGACGGATTTTAAAATAATCGAGATACAGAGGGGTGTCAAATTTGAAAAATGTAATGTTCCTAATATCTCAAAAAGGAAGTAGGCTACCACAATTATGAAAACTGTTTTGTTTGGTATTGCGAAAACCGGTATTGCACTTATAACTGAAATACTCAAAAAATGCGACATACAGTACGCAGGGCCCCCGCAAGGCTGAGCGGTGCCCGCGTGCGGGACATTATTTTGGCGCCCTTTATTAATGTACGAAATCCAGTTATAAAAAAAAATATTTTGTTTTATTTTATAATAAAACATCAGAAATTTTTTTTAATTTAATTTTTATGGGAAATAATAATTAATAAATTATTAATTAATAACAAAAAAAAAACATCTTTAATCCGTCACTTAAAACTACAACTTTTATTAGGTTAAATAGGTGTTTTTCTTGATTTAACGGCAGCAAATTCTTTTATTACTTCATCAAAATCGATTTTGTCAACCATCTCCTGCTCTATAGCTAATATTGCTAGCCCAGATAGTCTTTCTTGATGCATAGTTGATCGAAGAAAATTTTTTATTATTTTTAATTTTGAAAATGACCTCTCCCCAGAAGCCACAGATACTGGTAAAGTTGAGAGTATTCTTAAGGAAATTGTAACATTTGGCAGAGATGAGGTTAAATTGTGTTTAAATATATATATATATATATATATATATATATATATATATATATATATATATATATATATATATATATATATAGTAATATATCCAGAGGATTTGAAGAATGAAGAATTGAAAATAATTTTAAAGCTTTAATCTCATTAAACAAAACATGTGCCTCAATATCAGCCTCCATCTTTACCGCATCAGTAAGCTTCTGTTGTAGAGCTTGACAGTTCTTTAGGAAATCATCGTCACATAATGTAAAAAATTACTAAAAAAACCAAAAACATTGTCATAATTAGAGATCATATCAAATCTACTGTTTAAAGAACTTAGTACTTGATCAATTATTCTTAAAAAAAAATTAACTTTAAACGCGGTTTTGGCATTTTGAGGTGCTTCATCCCTATGCTCATAATCAAAAAACTTTGGTTTATATTTTTGTCTAGTAGTATTGATTGCGGGAAAATCTTGCTCTACCTCAAGATTGGTGGCTAATTTTGCCGCTTGAGCAATTATTTCCTCAAAGAAATTGTCATTTCTATAATTTTTGAAATTTTGAAATAAAACATTATACCAAATAATTTCACTACAAATAAATTTAAATGATTGGATATTTAATAGTAAAGAACTTGCTTTATGCCTACTTTCTATGTTAAAAGTATCGTTATCCGCTATTTCTAGAAGACTCTCACAAATTTTAATTAAATGAAATTTTAATGGCTTTATAGCATCTACCCTACTTGACCATCTAGTATCACTTAGGGGTTTTAAATTTAATTCAGGAACATTTTTTTAAATAATATCCCATCTTTTTGTGGAGGAAGAGAAAAAAACGTAGAGTTCTTGTACTATATTAAAAAAGTTTACTGTTTCATTTGATACTTTAGCAGCATCATTTACTGCTAAATTTAAGCTATGTGCAGCGCATGGCACAAAAGAAGCTCGAGGATTAGCGTCCAGTATACGTTTTTGTAAGTCAATATGCTTTCCACGCATATTGGCACCGTTATCATACCCATGACCTCTCATGTCTTTAATATCTAAATTTAAATTTCGTAAAAGTTCAACTACAAAATTAAATAGTCCTCCTGTAGAATCGAATATTGGGCTAAAAGCTAAAAAACTCTCTTGTATTTGAACTTTTTTACAATCATGATTTAACACCACATAACGCAAAACAAGGATTATTTGTTCTGTGTGACTTGTATCTGGCGTACAGTCCATAATTATCGAATAATATTTGGAACTGCGTACCATATTTAAAATATTATTTTTTACTAATTACATTACATTACATTAATTCTACAATTTCGTTTTGAATTTGATAGCCTAAATAATGAGTTTTTTTAAAAGAATTTTCCTGGGAGTTTTACACTCTACTAAGATGTTCTCTCATCACAGGGTCAAATGAGGAAATCATCTCGACAGCCTTAAGAAAATTTCCGTTATCATGTTGAAAAAGTATTTTAGAAGAACCCTGAAATGCTAGACATTGTCGGAACAAAAATTTTACGACTGCAACAATTCTTTCCAGAACATCATGGCAATATTTTTTTTTCGGTTTCTAAAACCCGTAAATGATGATCGTTTGCAGTAGCAGTAACATTTTTTTCAAACTCGTCCATGTATTCATATGAACATTATGTACAGTTGCTGTTTCATGTCTTTTTATAGCCAACGATAAGTGTTGCCAATCAGAAAAACCATTTTAATCAGAAAAAGTATTGATAGTTTTACCGAAAACCTTACAAGAAAAGCAAAATGTAGAGTTTTTTGAAACTGAATAAATAAGCCAAATTCTCTCTGTTGTTTCACCATTCTCCAGTTTTCTGACAAAGTACGTACTTGAAAATTTTCTTTTGTCTTGATTTGTAGGATATTGATAATTGCGTCCTATCAAAGGAGGTCCTCGCTCAACCAACCGTTTGACTTCCTCATTGTTAATGGTTCTAGGTCACAGGCGAAGGATCCTCTAATAGAAGAATGGTACTTGTCATCTCAGCGCCCATTTCAGTCAAGGCTTCGGTTTCAGCTTCACTTCTAGCCTCTATTGTTGAGCCGGTGGGTTCGACCGATTCTACGTTTTCACTGAGGGTTGATGTACTCGTAGATGGTTCAAGTGCAGGAACAGGTGAAGCAGTGACCGCTTCAGAACATTGACTCTCTAAAGCTTCTGTTTCTGCATTGGAAACTGGAGTTTTCGCCAAGAAATTTTTCATTTTGCCACCCATCTTCTCCCTTTCTTGGACTCTAACTTTTTTTTGCTTCCGAAATTTTGCGCCAGAAGGTCGTTTTCTCTCCTGAGGTTCCTAGAATTAAGCAAGTAAAGCTAATATCTAATATGCTAGATCAATATAAAATGTATTAAGATGTACTAGGCTCAGAAAACATTTAAAAAAGAAACGTGGTGAGATCGTTGGATGATAGACGAATAAAATATGACAGTTTTGGCACTACTGGCTATACCGGAAAGAGATGTCAACTTCGGTAATTTGAATGAAACACCCTGTATATTATTACCCATTAAGGTAACACGTAAAAGTCTAATTACCTAGATTTTTGTATATTTAATATCCTATACCTATTTTAAATGGTTTTTAAGAAATTTTAATTTTTATTTCAGAAATTACATTTGCATTTTTTCCTATAAACAAGACATTTATTATTTAATTTGAATTTTTATAGGCAATGACTTGGCATAACAAAATTTGTATAATATTTGATTTAAATTTTAATAGTTAAAAGCTATATTATTTGAAATAATGAAAATTAAAATATCCCAAAAGCCATTAAATCTTAAGAGATTATCCTCGAGTTTTACGTAGAATCTAACTATGTAACTATTGTATAATAATAAAGGGTGACTATTTACATTGACAAAATTTTTAAAATAAACTTTGATATACCTTAAAAAACTAATTTTGGATTTTATTACTTTATTAAAATATGTCCAATTATTTATATTATTTTTTGTATGATATAATATAATACTTAACATTTCACCCTTAATTTAATTTCCACACCAAACATAACAAAAAATATAAAACACTTGATCGAATCGAATATTTTCTTTCTACCACTTTAAACACGTCTAATTTATAATTTATCTTCCGTTTTCTTGTTTGAATATCAAGCACTGATTAGCTAACGCCTTTCGTTGTTTTAATTTATACCCCGTGAACCTTTCGAGTCCGAACTGGAAAAATGCAAGTCTGGACAAGTTTTCACGTTTATAGACGAGCTTGGCGATTTACGAATACTGCATAATATTCGGATTTGGTTTAAAAAATTCTTTATTTACAAAAAAAAAGTTAAATATTAATAAAAATTTAAAATAAGGGTTTAATTGTTAATAAACGATTTTACTTAATATCGCTCGACCTGTATAGTTGTTTATTGTTTGTTTTTAATCTTGCAATAGCTTTTTGAACTACTTCTACTCAACCGATTCTTACAAAACTTTCTGCACATATTTTAGGTTTCCGTGAAAATATTATATTATCATATTTTATGTTTAACCCCACAGTATCAACCTCTGAGCGAGGGTGAGAGCTGCCCTTAAAAATTTTAAATTAGAAGGAGATCAAGTGATACCTCGTTTTAAAGGTCTTTTTATCCTGAATTTAATGTTGCAGTCGTAGAGTAGAGGTAATTCTAGTCAAGTGAAAAACTAAGAACCAAAAATAGAAAGTATGGTAAACATATTTCTGAGATATCCTGACCTCTGGAACATTTAACAATTAAAAATAAAACGTGGGGGCGCAAGTTCGCTAAAAAAATATTTTAACCTACATCCCACATTTTAAATTAATTGTTAATTTTTAAAGAGGTTAGAATCTTTAGAAAGTCTCATAATGTGTCCTAATAATTATTTTCCCGTTTTTAGTGCACCAGATTTTATTTAAAGTAGTAGTTTAACTTAAAAATATTATTTATGTATATTATATACAAATATTGATAAAATTATTAATTTCATCTCTAAGTGTTTAATAAAACCTTAAGTTAAAACTGTATGAAAATTTAATATGTCGTAGCACCAAAATAAATATTTCTTACATTGGGTCGGGTGAATAAAAACAAGTGAACGCTTTTACCCGTCAATCCGAAAGTTAATACTTGTTAATCCTTAACAAACTAAATGTGACCACTAAGTATTTGTTTGAAACTTGACAAGTAAAGGAATTTACTTATTTTTATTCCACAGTTCGACGACAACCATAGCGAAGCAAATACGAGCAGCAGTAGAACGGTCACTGGAAACACACCGACCTCAAAGCGGCAAATCAAGCGACCTAAGTTTCCGAGAACTAAAACCCGAACGAGCAGTTGAGAACCGAAAGGCGACAAACAGCAAACTAGTTAAATATTTGAATTTTTTAATTCTCTCTCTATTTTTATTCACCCTGCGCATTATTATTAAAAATTTTTTATATTTTTCTTTCTGGATTTTTAAAATTTTTTTTTGCCAAACCTTCAGTTTGGCGCCCCTTTGGGGTGGCGCCCGCGTGCGTTGCACCCCCGGTTACGGGGGGCCTGACAGTACGTAAATTAGTGACTTGCATCGGAAGTTATATTAATGACTTGTAGAGTTTGTATCTGTGTTTGTATTACCTTTTATGTTATGTTTTCTACTCAAATGTTCTTCTTTTTTTGTTCTCAATATTGTGTTAGTATGGGAAATTTCTGATTCTAATACCTTTTTGTCTTGAAAATCTTGATCTGCAAAATGGATTTTAGTTATATTTTATACAATTTAAATGAGGTGTACCGAGTTCTTCGACGGCAGATAAACTTTCTTTATATGTCACGTTTGATAAGTTGATAATTCGAAGAGTGTTTTCCATAGCAATGATTTCTTTTTCGTATTTTTTTATTTTAGCATCCATCTGGTCACCTTCTTCTTGTAATAGTCGTTTCTCTTGTGCATTTTTAATTTTAAAGTAAGTCACGGATAATGGTTGTCCATCATCGTCCTTTCCTAAAACCATTGTGGCTATGTGAAAGCGTTGTTGCAGTTGATGTATTTTGGTTTGTCGCTGCGCTATATCCCGTTTTAATCTACTTTTCTCTTCTTCTAAATTACGTTGTTTTGCTAATAATATTTCCTTATTTGTGTTAATTTCTATTTGACGCTCTCGCATCGCCTACAAATTTACCTAATTATAATTTTATGAAACTAATCAACTTTGTTAGTACTTACCGTCTCCAATTCTAATCGAAACTTTTGTATACTGTAAATATTAGTTGCTTCTTTTTTTACAACTTTCTCCATTTGGTTTACACGAAGTCTTATAACGTTTTCTTGAACTTGTTTTTGCTGCATTCGAAGTTTAGCTTCGGCCGAATGCTTGACACCATAATCACACGACAATACTTCATTTTGCAATTTATCTTTTACGGTGTCCATTGTGCGATTGTCATTATGTATAGCAGTTGTAAGTCGGCGCATTTCATCTTCTATACTTGATATTTGATTTAGTATCATCACTTTTATCTTAAACGAAAATTATAAATACGTGTTTATCTGATATATCGCGAAATGAGAAGAACTGGTCACTTGAATTGTACGAGAAGTATTTAAGTGGAACTCCGACACTTTTTCCTTTAATAGGTTTTAATTGTTTGCTCGTGAGTTTTTGAGATGGCTTACGTAATGTCTCTAATACTCTAGGTTTGTAACTTTATAGATACTGGCGGTAGCCTAGAATTTACCGATACCACTAGTGTAAAAATTCGTGTTCTGCTGGTAACAGCAATACGCTAATTCACAAAGCTTTTCACATAACCTGATAAATCGATAAATTTAAATAAGGCGTATTTTTCATGTAACAAAATATTGTTAATAAAAATATAATTGTTTCAATATAAAACTGCAAATGACTAACTGTTAATAGAATTAGATATTTTCTATTATTATTATTATTAATGAAATTATACCAATTGTTGACTATTAATTACTAAAAAGATTAGATATTTCTCATTATTATTATAAATATTGCATTAGCTTCTTTCAGAGAACCCTATCATGTGTACGGGAGACCGGGGCTCGTTGAAACATTTTTTTTCTTTTTTACACAACATTCTGGATTAGTTAGTAAATTAGCTCCAGGGTTACTAAAACTGATACAATTTTTTTTAATAAACAGTGTATTTTTGACAAGAAAATAGGGAAAATCAAAAACTCGCATTGTTTCAAAGTGCCCCAGGCTACGGGGTAGGTTGAAACATAGCCTGGGGTACATTGAAACAAGTGGTATTTAAGGCGGAGAACTCTTGAGACTACTAGATTAAGTCGAAACAAACCTTTATTTATTAAAAACAAATACAACTTATGTTTTACAGTGAACAGAAAACTTATTATTTATTAGGTACATACACCTAACAATTGGTGTAGCATGCAAAGCAATAATATGAGACTAACGTATGTCTAAATTATTAAAACGAATTTCAAATTTAAAATAAGACTGCTGTCTTTTTGTTTGGCCAAATAAAGTAGGCTTTGGTAAAGTCATTTTGACATTTTCATTTTCAATAAATGATGGGTCCTGTACAATTGGAAAAACAAAGGCATCTCTGACTTTTTCACTTTTTCGTAAAAATGAAACTTCAGGTTCATCTTCTAATTTACACAAAACCTTAGCTACATAATAGACAAATTTATTATGTCCTGCTGCCTCGAACTTAACAAGTATAAAATCGTTCACCTCATAATGACTGTTTAATTCTTCTAAAGTTGACTCATCTTCTTCTACTTGAGGCCAATCTGCTTCCTCCTCACTTTCCAACACCATATACACACTGAAATCGCTTACATAATCTTCTCCTTCATCTAGCTTCTTGTTGGCTCTTATTTTCACTGACTGTGGCTTTTGTTTTTCACTTTCTTTTCGACTTTTGCTTGAACACCTATGTTTTCGCTTTCTTCTTCAAAAACCTTTCTCTTCGCATCGTTTTTTAAATTCAAGTGTAACTTCATTTTTCTATTCTCAATTTCTAGTTTTTCCGGGGTGTCGGTTGCTACAATGCTTCTGGCTTTTCTTCTTGATTCTTGTCTTCCACCTTTACGGGGACCAGCTTTCGGAAACCCCCGAATATGTTCAGGCGATACAAACTCTATGATGTCATTTCTTCCTCTGCTTGCTTCTGCGTCTTTTTCATAGCTTGTTGATGCGTTTTTTTCATTGCTTGGTGTTACGTCTTTTTTATTGCTTATTTTTGAGTCTTTTTCATTGCCTACTGGTGCGCCTTCCTTACTGCTTGCTTGGCCATCATTTTCACTGCGAGGTGCATCTATTTCACTGCCTATCATTGCTTCCCTTTCATCACTCATTGTTATGCTACTATCATTTTTGTTAGCTGGTTCCGGCCTGTTAGTTACCTCACTTATTTTATAGTCATCTTCGGTAAAAATATCTCTATCAAAAGGATAGATTCCGGTTTTCTTAAACTCATTTATGATATTAGATGGAGACATTGCACGTTGATGAGCTATGCGTACACATCCAGCGATGTCATATATTGTTATTGGCACTCCTGGTCTTTGCAACATAAGAGAATTGATGGCTGAATTATAATAAGCCTTAAAAGGAAAAAATACAGTGACATCTAATGGCTGCAGCTTATTTGATGTATACGTAGGCAAAGTGACAACAGTCACACCGTTTTGTTTCGCAATATCTAATGCACCAATACAAAGGTGACTTTCATGGTTGTCGTATATCAAAATAGCTGGATTTTCCTTTGAAGCTCTGCTAAATTTTACAAAATGTTCCATAACTATCGGAAACAGTTCTGAGATCATCCATCCCGACTTTGATGCAAGTCCTAAGGTTCCAGAGGGTGCATCCTTTACCATATGGTTCTTGAAATGCACCCTTGGAAAGACCATCACCGGCGGACGGCTGTTTCCTGAAGTACTTATTATACAGCATGTAGTGACGAGCGTTCCGCGCTCACCGCTCGTTACTTGTGTCACTTGCTTCATGCCTGTTTTTGAAATTATTTTTCTGTGGTTATCAGGAACAGTGTTAGTTGCAGTCTCATCTAAATTGAACAGCCGGGTTCCATCTACTTTAGTTCGTCTTAAAACCATCTCAAGATTGTCAAAAAATCTGGAAACGTTGCTTTTCGTGAACGATGTGACCCTTGAAAGACTGCATCCTTCTGGTTTTCTTAAACTTATTGTGCTATGTCGCTTCATAAATCCTGACAGCCAGTCCTCCCCAGCCATTTTGTTTTTCAGCCAATTTTTGGGAACAGTCAAATTATTTCTGCTTGCCAACTGGTATGCAAGCTTTCTGCATTCAGTTGTAGTCACACCAAAATAACGTTTAGAACATTCTATTAAATATTCAGGCAAAATTTTTTCTTCATTTTCAGAGAAAATGTTCCTGGTGTTGTACTTTGGATTGAATTTTAAGTCTGGGTTAGAATCAGACCTTTTTATGTACCGAAATAATGGTGTATAATTCACGCTTTTAATTATTGCTGCACGTCTTATATAGTAATTGCCTCGTTTCACAAGCAAGACTGCTTCTCTCATATCCTCTTCATTAAAGATACCTCGTTCAGTTTTTCTCTTCCTATTACGCACCATGTTTTATTCTGCAATTTAAACAATAAATATCAATGGGTACCTATTTAATATAATTTTAGGATTGCTTTTGGGGCACCTTGAAACAGTGTTTCAAGGTGCCCCGAAAAAAGTGTTTCAAGGTACCCCATACCAAAAATTGCCTAAATAATTACCTATCTGGTGTAAAAGATCTAACCTCACAAAAGCTAACGCTATAAACAAACCACAAAACAATAGGCTTTTATTAGGGAAATATATAAAAATTATGCGTTGGACACTAACAATGCACTTTAAACAATTTAAGAGCATATAACTTTTAAATAACTTACCGATTTTCAACTAAAATTGAATAAAGTTCTGTAGTAGCACGGGATCCCTTTCACATGAACTTAGGTTACTTATAACAGTGTCGCCAACATTGAACCATAGGTTAAGGTAAATAAATTTGAATTTCTAGCGCCAAAAGCCGCCTGTTTCATGGTGCCCCATGTTTCAACGAGCCCCGGTCTCCCCTAATCTCAAAATAGACTAGCTTCCTTCGAACATCGAATATTGAAACAGGATGATAATTCGCTGCTGCGCGGGTAAAAGGGGTCAAGTCAAACTTTGGCGAAAATGAGTTTAAGTCATTTTAGTATACCATTTTGAAGTTACTGTCGTGTGGAGAGAACTAAGTCATTTGAAGTAAAACTGGTTGCCCATTTAATTTTGCTCATTCTGTTAAGTCAAATATCTGATCCTGAGTTCATGTGTAAACTGAGTAATGTTTAATTATCCCTTTTATACTACACAGCAATACCTCATGTATGTTGCAAATAAAGTTAGCTCAATTTGCACGCTTTTTAGTATGAGCAACGTAAAGTTTAAACCCTTGTACACATACATAATCTTAAAATTCAAGCATATTTTGTGTTGTTCTTTCGCCGTAAAAATGTGCTCGAGGGGGCAAAGAATACTGAATATTGTGAGAATTGCATGAGATGTGGTCCAAGTTGAAGGACCGGAGGAAAGTAAGTAATTTCAGAAATAAATAATATTTTGTTGTTTTTAACCTATTCAAACCATCCTACATAAATTTCTTTCTTAATTTTTAATGACTTTTGATTGTCCTGAGGAACTACAAAGCATGCCTAGTGATAAACTGAAAGAGTTTGATGAAGATTCTAACAATAGTTCACGAGATGTGATCCACGTTGAAGATACAGATAAAAGTAGGCAATGTCAGAAACAATTAATAATATTTTGTTATTTTTAAGCTATTCCAATCCACCTAAATAAACTTCTCTCACAATTTTTAATGTTTTTCCAGATTTCGACTGTTCTGAGGAACCACAAAGCATGCCTAGTGATAAATGGAAAGAGTTTGATTAAGATTATGACGGCAGTATCAGAGATCCTGCTTTTAGACCCACGTCACGCGAGGCAGGGGATGATTTATGAGAATCATATTTGATGGTTCGAGAAGAGCATGATAGCAATGGTCAAGAGGCTAATTTAGAAATGCGAAATAGAATAAGCGGACGCGTAATTAAAAGAGAAACTAGAAAAAAAGAAATTAAAGAAAAGAGAAAAGAAACTCAGGAAAGGGTTATGAAATAATAAAAGGAAAACTTATACAAGAAGACACTCTTAAACCACCGAAAATATGCAGGAATCGTTGCATCGAAAAAATCCCTAAGGAAACAAGACAAAATAGTTTTTTGGGCAATGAATACAATTATATCTGATCTGATAAAGGTCAAAGACAAAACGACTTGTCATATACGCTCTAAGAATGGGGATAAGCAAAGATATCGTCGATCAACCTTGTTATACTACTTACAACTTTATGGTTCCATTGTGAGAGTTTTTAAAAGCTGTTTTGTTAAGACATTTGACGTCGGCAACAAGTTTATTGAAACTATCGTAAACAAAAGCTGTGCTATCATTTCTGGTATAATAACTTTGGATCAAAGAGGTAATCACAGTAATACACTGAAAACCTGTGAAGATATTGAGAATGCTGGTAATCACATACTTTGTAAACCATCTGTAACAACCCATTTTGAGTTGTATTAAAATATACCGTAATTTGTCTTCGTTCATTTAGTAGTAAATATAAGAAAAATTTTATTAATTAACGATTTATAAATATGTGGTAGGCAACTTAATTTGCATTTCGGTGTAACTTAAGTTGCATATCTTTTTAGGGGTTTATAGTGCATATCTTCTTAATGGTTTATACCACCTCTTTAAATTATTTTTCTGCTCAAATATTTTCGCGCAATATGTCATCGTTGACTTAATACTTTGCGCAAATATTTTCGCGCACGACTACATCGTCTAAATTCAAAGTATCTATTTTTTTCACTTCCTGATGAAAGTTGTGTTGTTAGGAAGCTTTTTTGGGTTTCCCCCTAAATTTAGTGAAAAGTGCCATTGATTTGATAGTAAGATATTTTAACGCATTATACTAAAAATTAAAACATTTGCTCTTTTCAGGCACTTTTATTTTTACTTTGATTTACACTTTTATTACAATTTAAGTACGCATTTAATTTTACTGTTGCGTACGCTTTCATTTTATGATTACAATTTTGCATTTGAAAATATGAAGAAAATGCAATAAACGGATTATTCAATTTCAAGAAGACAAATTTATAAGAAATAAAATTCCAGTTTGAGTGTGGTTGACAACATAAAAGTATTGTTATTGCAATATATTGCGCAACATTGACACAAGGATTACGTCACCTTGGTTTGCCATTCTGCATTATTTTTTATAATACCAGGGGTTTTCAAGAAGATGTATTATATTTTGTAACAGGCATTAAATGTTTAATGATTTTTTAGTAATTTAAGGCTACAACTAGTTTAAGGTATATTTTATATAACCCTATCATTTTAACTGTTAATAAACATAGTTGTATATTTTTTATTATTTTTCATTTGGATAAAATTTTTATTGTAAATGTCGGTTTAGTTATTCCGAGCATAATTAAAAAATAACTTGGCTTCCGAGATCATTTTATTAGTGTTACATTGCAATTTTTTTTTATATTGATGTTCAGTGGAAGTAATCAAGCAGAAATTGAGGTAATTAAGCAAATCAAAGGAACGAACCACCCTATGTTAATCTTCCGATTGAGTCAAAGGCATTATTTTTGGTGAATGGTTTGTATCTCTAGTTAGTTTAACGAATTGTTGTTACGAGAACTTTTTACTCTTATTTCATTATTATATTTTTTAACATTGTATGTTTTTATACGATTACCATTTACACCACCACTTATTATACATCATTACACTAGGAGAGATTCCAGTAAAAAATTTCTAACCTCTCACTACACCCTAACCTCTCTCTATAATGCCTATAAAGTTGCATATCCTCAAAAACCAGTAAATCGCAAGATTTATGAAAAAATATTTTACGAACTGAATATAAGCATTAATAAACCAAAAAAAAGATACGTGCTTGACATGTGACAGATTAGAAATGCAAAAGATAAAACTTCATTACCAGAAGGATTGACTAAACACCACCTTGAAACTAATCTCGGTTACACGTCTAAACCTGCAGACAAACAATTATCAAAAAATGATTCAAGTAAGCTCACTGTAACATTCGATCTTCAACAGTGCCTACCTACACCCGATATCAAAAATTCAGTTGCGTTCTGCAAATGACAACTATGGACATTTAACTTAACAGTTCATGTTCTGGTCAAGCTTTCTGCTACGTCTGGCACGAAGCTATGGTCAAAAGAGGCGGTAATGAAATCAGCTCACGTCTCTAATTTCTAACAAGGGATTTGGGAAAAAATGTTACACATGTATTCCGAGTCCTGTGGCGGCCAAAATAAAAATAGCTACGTCACAGCGATGTGGTTCGTTGCTTCGCAAAATTCAAAATATTTACGGGTTATTGACCACAAGTTTCTGATTTCGGGACATACTCCCATGGAATGTGACACCGACCATAGTTTAATTGCAAAACAAAAAAAAGAATTTAATGGACAAATTGATCATCCCCATGAGTGGGCAAATTTGATAAGTCAAACAGAAAGAAAAGACGGTTTATTGTAAAAGAATTGGAAAGACGACTTTCATTATTTTTCTGGTCTATTGAGTGGAGCTTTAATAAATCGCAAGACTGACGCAGGTGGAGATAAAATCAATTGGAGGAATTTCAGATGGCTAAGATAGGAAAAGGGTAATCATTTTTTTTTTTATTCAAAACAAAATTCGAGGAAAACGAACCCTTCAGGAAGGTAGATTTCTCAAGAACAGGCAAACAGCAATAAATTTTGCAAACAGCAATAAATTTTAAAACCAGCACAGTTGTACAAAGGGCCAGTATCACTGTGGAAAAAAAGCAGCATATGCTAGACTTGCTGCCTTACATCTCAGAGACCCTGAGAGGTTTTTACAGAAGCTTGGTCACAAACCAACATGCAAAGGATGTGCTGACAGTGAAGAAGAGCACTAAAATTTAAATATTTTTTTTTGTTTATTTTCTATTATTATTGTTAATAAAAGTTTATTTCATTGTAAATTTGTAGATTCCTATACAAGTTCATGCAGGGCCAAGTCCTAAATATTAAATCAAACTAATTGTGTAAAATGAGATATCAATCAAAAAACGTTTTTAGTGCATTTTCCTTAAATACCTCAAGAACAGCACTTCTAAATATGTGCGACTGAGACAATTTGACAATTATATCATTTGCATGAAATTCATAATTTAGTTGATAATTTCATTGAAAACTTTAAACTGTTTTCTCCAATTTTAACCATTTTTGACATAACCCGCGCAGCAGCGAATTATTAGTATAGTTGTTCATACTTTTAAAAATAAATCTATTAAGTAACAAACAACATAATTAGCTCTGCGAACAGGATAGTCAACAACAGTGCATTTCAATACTTAATTGGCTGTCAACCTCAAATCGTCCGGAAGTTCCTATACCTCAGTTCAGTTTGTTACGAAGCTTCTGAAGGACTTTGGCAAAAAAATGGAACTCTGCTGCAGTGAGATTTCCACTGAGCAACCCGTCAGGAATTCTACACGTGATGGGGTACCTCGCTTATTTTTTAGGTTAGAACCTTGCGGTTTTCGTGACACCGTGCTATTTTTTAATCAAACCAAAGTTGCACTAATCAAATTTGCCATAGCCATCTTAGTTTGTGTGCTACAGGGTGATTTTGGAAAAATTGCATTTTCAGTCATCTCCTGTAACTTTGTTATTGTCAGACATATTAAAAAAGTAAAAACTGATATTTGTAGATTTTTTTACGTAGAATCCAGTGGCGTCCTGAAAATTTCTTTAGAGGTCATAGTTTTCGAGATATTGACATAACCTACTTTTTTTTATGGGACACCCTATATATTTTTCCCCTTGTCAAGAGCTTTTCAAAAATATAGCATAGTCTATATTTATTTTTATAAATAACGTGACAAAATGATTTTTTCTATAATTTACATTGATAATAGTAGATAGCCGTGGGTAACCATGGTAACGCAAAAAAATAATTAACGTTCTGCCATTACTTAGGTATTTGATTTTTGAAGTTTCTGCTTCTCTCAAATTATTCCTGGTTACATTTTCCCAAATTTAGTGCTGATATTTATTGTTATTCGTTGTTTTTGTTTATTGTTACCGTTTTTGTTCTTGTTGTTGTTGTTGTTTAATTATTTTTTAATATGGCTCGAAACCAAAAATTTGAAAACTTTTAGAAATATGATATGCATACCTGCTTCATATTATCTAATGAAAACGCAGACCAGGTCTTAGAATTCTATCTGAACAGGTCAGTTAATCTTTACCTTAGAATTTGTATTGATTTTATATACCTATTTTGTCATATAGATATCTCGAAAGAAGACAAACCGACAGAAGAATATTTCAAAAATTAAAATTTAATCTTTGCCAACATAGATGTTTTGACAAACCTCGACCCCGAGTTTACAACAAAGAGAACGAGGAGATCAACGTTTTAGCAGTTGTTCAAGCCACTCCTGAAACCTCGTGCAGGAAAATAGATAAAGAGATCGGTGTGTCTAAAACAACAGTGCAAAGCATTTAAAAAAAACATAAATTCAAACCCTACAAGTATAAACTGCACCCTGGTGATGCTGAACGTAGATTGGAGTTCTGCAATTGGTTTATAAATATGAAAACTCAGGACAATAATTTTGAAAAAAAAGTAATTTGGTCAGACGAGGCACATGTTCGGGAATTCTTAATAGACACAACTCGCGGTTTTGGAGTCAAGAAAACACCCACGTAATTTTTCTTAGAGAGCGTCAAGGCAGGGTCGGATTTAATGTCTCCTGCTTTATTTTTAACCGAAAAATAGTTTACGAGATTTATGAAGAGAACCTAAACTCTAATGGGTACTTACAAATTCTACAAGAAAAAACTATGAACATTTTAGAAGATATTTCACTGGCTCAACTGAACGATATATTCTTCCAGCAGGATGGGGCTCCAGCCCAAAATGCTAGAATAATACAAAACTGGCTAAATGAACGTTTTCCCAGGAGATGGATTGGAACAAATGGACCTGTTCGATGGCCACCACGATCACCGGATCTCTCGGTTTTGGATTTTTTTTGAGGAGGTATTTAAAAAATAAAATTTATTCAAGGCAATATGCCAACATGCCACAATTAAAAATTGCAACGGAGACATAATGGTTTGTAATTTGAACAATATTTGTGATTAATTAATTATTTTGTTTTTTATCAATGTAAATTATAGAAAAAAATAATTTTGTCACGTTATTTATAAAAATAAATATAGACTATGCTATATTTTTGAAAAGCTCTTGGCAAGGGAAAAAAGATTTAAAAAAATATATAGGGCATCCCATAAAAAAAGGTAGGTTATGTCAATATCTCAAAAACTGTGACCTCTAAAGAAAATCTGAGTACGGCACTGGATTATTCTACGTAAAAAAATCTACAAATATCAGTTTTTACTTTTTTAATATATCTGACAATAACAGAGTTACAGGGGATGACTGAAAATGCAATTTTTCCAAAATCACCCTGTAGCACAAAAACTAAGATGGCTATGGCAAATTTGATTAGTGCATCTTTGGTTTCATTAAAAAGTAGCACGGTGTCGCGAAAACCGCAAGGTTCTAACCTAAAAAATAAGCGAGATACCCCGTAAAACATGCGAAAATGGGACAACTTGTACATGTAAATAAGTACCTTGAATGAGTCGCATAAGAGATAGATCCCCAATTGTACGGTTAAATAATTCGTGTAATTCAAATTTAGATAACATGGCTAATTTCACTGAAATCGATATGGTCAAAGAAATTGTTTCTTTATAGGTTCCTTTATATGTTTTTATACAGGGTGTCCGGAATTTATGCGCAAAAACATTTGGGGTTATTTTATTCGATAAATTAATGCCACAAGATCCTATAACATTTTTTTGAAAACTCAAAAATAGCGGAGTAATAAGGTCTCAAAATTTGACTTTTTGAGTTTTATTTTTTTAATAATTATTATGTTACTGGATCGATTCTCTCTGGAATACACATTTTTAATATTTTGTTACGTTATTGTACCAAATTTGATGCAAATATTTCAGTTTTAAAGGGCCTATTCTACACTTAACCTATGTATTGTGATCTTTTCTATTTTCATTTTTTTTTAAATTTTCTTCGCATTCATTTAAAGAGAAGCAAATATTCTTTAAAAAGGTTCCCGTGTTGCATGACGATAAAATGAGCCGTTTTCGAAAAAAACGTCTTAAAATGTTTTATCAAGAAAGGTGTGATAAATTTATTATTACATTTACAAAGCGTGCCGTGGATAAATACATTTAGTAAATCATGCCATGGATGAAACGCACGAGTTGTTTGTTATTAAATTGAATATTTTATAATAAGCTTTCCAAGTGGTGTCCTCCCATTTCAATCATAAATTAGTCCTTTTTAAGAAGTTTTGACGAACTCTTGGAAAAAATTCTTCCTTTTGTCTAACCTCATCAAAAGTAGTTATAATCTTGTTCCTCAATTCTTCAACATTCTGCACCAGAGTTTTATAGACCAGGGAATTTAAGTAGCTCCAAAAGAAAAAATACATGGATTTAAGTCAGATGATCTGGGAGCCGTGTCCATCTACCTCGCAGGAAAAGCTTTTACACTAAAATGTGGAGGTGCACCATCTTGAAGCAGCCACATCGCATGTCTCACTAGAATAGGTACATCTTCTAATAGAATGGGCAACCGGTTTCTTAAAACATCTATGTAAACTCTACCATTAAGTCTTGGTGGAAAACAATGTGGCCCAATTAAATGGTCACCTACAATGCTACCCTACACATTCACAGAGAATTAGTTTGAAAACCACGTTCAATCATTAAATGAGGATTTTCTTCAGACCAATAATGCTCATTATGAATATTAATTAAACCGTCATGCCCAAATCCAGTTTAATCTGTGAAAAGAATACATGAAGTAAAATTTTGATTGCCACTATAAAGATTTATGATGGTATTGCATAGATACAAACAAGCCAAAGGGTTTTCGGGAGTAAGAGCTTGCACTTTTTGATAGTGATAAGGACAAAGCTGTTGCTCTCGTCAAACTTCATGTACTGAGCTTTTTGGAATACTTTCCGGAGTAGCAATTGTTCTTACACTAACGTTTGGATTGTCCTGAATTAAAACATGAAGTTTTAAAGGATTCATACTCTGGTATGGTACGGTTCTCTGATGAACCGTACTAAACATCCGCGATTGTGGTATCCCATTAGGAAATGCCTCGCTGCACAAACGCCTTGCTCTAAGTGCATTGCCGCCTGCTAATCCATAATAAAAATGTAGGTCACGTAGTTCTCCATTAGAATAATTATAATTCATTTTATTTAAAAAATTAAGAAACTCTTACTGTGGTTAACAGTTATGAATTAAACATTTGTTACTTTCTTAAGCAATTCTTATGTTTTATTCATAGCACGCTTTGTTAAGTGTATTTATCCATGGAACCCTTTGTAAATGTAATAATAAATTTATCACACCGTTCTTGATGGAATCTTTAAACACGCTTTTTTCGAAAACGGTTCATTTTATTGTCATGCAACAAGGGAACCTTATTTATATGAATAATAATAATACACAGGTAAAGTGCAGAATAAGCCCTTTGGAATTGAAATATTTGTATCAAATTTGGTACAATAACGTAATAAAATATTAAGAATCTGTATTCCAAATTTCAAAAGAATCGATCCAGTAACAAAATAATTATTAAAAAAATAAAATTTAAAAATTCTTTTTCCATTATTTTAGAGTTTTCAAAAAAACGTTATAGGAACTTGTGGCATTAATTTATTGAGTAGAACAACCCCCCGAAGTTTTTGTACATAATTTGCGGACACCCTATATAAAAACCCAGAAAATTGTAGATTAAGCAGACTATTTGAATCTGTTGCTCTAGATTAGCAGGTGCAGCTAGGGATACTTTAGTTATTTCTAAACTCAAACAAACATCTTCAAAATAATACATGTAATAATTTCTTTAAACCTAGTGTACTCAGAAATTTTATGTCTGAAGAACTTCCAAACTTAGAATTTCAAAACGATAAGGAAGAATTTCCAAAAAATTACGTAGAATTGACCGAAATTCCACTTGAGAATAATTCGTCAAACTTCTCCATAAATTATAATGTATTCAGTAATTCCCCGCTAGACCCTCCCACACATGAATATGAATTAAGTGAAAATTTTCATTTGAGAACCTGGGAACAACACACCTTAACCTAAATGCTTTAACAAGTAAACCCAAATTACCTTTTATTACTATTCCTGAATTTAATTTAAAAGTTTTGATAGATAGTGGAGCCTCAAACTCAATAATGAATCCAAAACCGGCGAGTGAATTTTTTCCAAACTTTTATTTTAAAAAACCCGCTACTGTAAAAAGTTTAAATAAAACTGTATCAAATGACATTAATGTAAAATATCCCTTATTAAAACATTTTAATGTAAATAAAGTTATTGATTTTTATATACTAGAATGGTACGATAGATTTGATTTACTTCTTGAACATGAAGATTTTAGAGTATTAGGAGCAAAGATTGATTATACTTCTCAAATGAGATAAAAATACCATTTTCCTTTGAACTCATCCCTAAAAATTTCAAACCATTTAAACAAATAGTTTAAAATTCTATTGCTTGCCTGTAAACATTGAAGTCAAGTAATTATCCCAGAAATTAAATTAGATAATCTATCTAATTTATTAGACCATGCACATAATGGGATCTGTAGAATTCCATTAGAATCCGATAAAGCACTAGAAATTATTTGTTTTTGACTTAGGCATATACCTAATATAATTAGTATTAATAAATTTAGAAGAAAAAGCCGAAATTGTTCACTTTGCAAAAAATATAGACATTTTCTATAAAGAGAAATTAGATTTAACATTTACTAATGCAATGAAACATAAAATCAGAACGCTAGATTATGAAATAGTATTTTGTAAATCCTATACATACCCTTATAACTGAAAAACTGAAATTCAGAATCAAATACAAAAATTATTCAGTCAAGTTCCTCGATTTGGATCGTATCAAAAAGAAGTGGTAAAATAAAATGGCGTTTAGTAAAAGATTGTCGAAAATTAATCAAAAAAACAATAGAAGAGGAACACCCTTTGCCAAAAAAATAGAAGAAATCTTAGTAGGTAAATGCATGTATTTCTCTACCCTCCATTTGGCACATGGTTTTTACCAGATAGAAATGGAAATGGACAATGAGCCTATGGAAAAAACTGTTTTCACTGTAAATAGTGGGCATTATCAGTATGTCAGAATGCCGTTTGGATGATATAATGCCCCTAGTACCGTTGAAAGAATCATGGATAACGTCTTACTTTCGTTTCGTATACATGGTTGATGTAATAAACAAGTATTGCAAAACTTCCAACAATACAATTTAAAAATCCAAATTGACAAATCAGAATTCTTATGCTTCGAAGTCACTTTTGTTGGGTCACGTTATTACCCCTAAAGGTATTAAACCCTTAACCTCTTAAAAATTATTGCGATAAAGGATTATCCAATTCCAAAAACAACTGAAGAGGTTAAAGCGTTCCTAGGGCTGGTAGGTTATTATAGACGATGTATGCAAAATTTTGCTAAAATAGGATATACCAAATGATTAAAAAAAAGATTAAAAAATAGACATTAATAATGAAGATTATTTGTAAGCATTTCAGCAATGTAAAGAATTAGTTAGCAATTCTCCTGTGTTAGCATATCCAGGTTTTGACAGACTTTTTTACTTAACCACAAATGCCTCAAACGTTGTCATAGAAGATGTGCTATGGCAAAACAATAAAGCTATTTCATTCTACTCCCGAACTTTAAATAGCGCCGAAGATAATTATTCGACAATAGAGAAAGAATTGTTAGCAATAGTAAAAAATACGAAACATTTTAGACCATGTGGTTATGAAAAACAATTCATAATAGAAACTGAGCATAAACCTTTAGTTTGGTTTTTTTCATTAAAAACTCTTGGTCAATCAAGTGTTGACTTAAGCTTGAAGAATTCGATTACAACATTCAATACAAAAAAGATAAAGGTTGTAGACGCTCTTTCTAGACTCAACACACACCTTATCCTATATTTACTATGTCTATTTCCGAAAAACCAGTAAACTAATTTACGAATAGAACCATTTTAAAATTAGGAGACCAATTTAATATTAATCACGAAAAACTTATCTCAAAAAATAACTATAACATTACAATTAGACAAGGATCAGAACTAGAAAAGCTCGAATGTTTAAACAAACCATTCACCCTTAAACATTATACGGAATTCACTCTAAAAATACAAAATTAGAATCAAAATTTTTAACTATTTAATAAAAACAAAATTATTTTAGTGAAAGACGTAAAAAATCTAGATAAACAAAACAAAATTTTAGAAGATTACCACAATTCAAATCATAACGGAATGACGGACATGCTAATCATCTTAAATTGTATTATTATTTATTCGATATGAAAACTAAAACTTATAATTGCGAAAATTGACCAAGAGCGTGTCAAAAAATATTTATGCATCAATTTTTATTTCTTCTCCTCCCACACGACTCGACCATATGGGCTTAAATTTGGCACATAAGCATCTTAGAATCTAATAAAAATGTACACCTACAACGTTATTCCTGAACGGCTCAATTAAATAAGCTCAAACTTGGCATACCTTAAGGCTTAAAGTTGTGCACCTACAACTATGATCCCGAATAACAACATAGTTTTTGACAAAGAGCGTGTCAATTGAATTATTTATGCATCAATTCCCATACTGTTGGCTCTTTTCCGAGACAGCTAAATTAAACGTGCTCAAACTTGGAATACAAGAACCTTAAGACTTTACTGCTATTTTTGTCCCGAATTACCGCAGTTTTTGACCAAGAGCGCGTCAAAATAGTATATTAAAGTATAAATGGATAAAAAGGTCTTTAAAACCCGCGCGAAATAGAGTAAGTGTTTTAAAGACCAGCTATCCACGAATACTGTTTTTTTTATTGGTGCACCTTGAAATCATAAATACTAGTATTATTACTACAAGAAATGGAAGGAAATAAGAATTAATAATGTAAAATACGTAAATAAAAATTAATATATCTAACAATACTAACTGTACTTTCTATTTTCATTTATAAAATTAAAAGTGTTAAATAATGTTTAAATAAAGGTTTTGAATTTGTTAGTAATATTTTATTTGATGTTACAAGGTACTCCTGTCAGGTCAATAATCAAAAAATTGTCATTTAGATGAATTTATTAGTAATAATTTATTTGACGTTACAAGGCACTCCTGTCAGATCAATAATAAAAAAAATTGTCATTTAGACATCTTTTGCAAAACGGCTTAACCACATAAGTTCTAACTTGGTATACAAATACCTTAAGACAAAGTTTTTGACCAAAAGCGTTATGTTATTATACACTAACTTTGATGTTCGCTCTTATTCTTCGAAAGGACTCACTCAAATGAGCTCAAATTTCGCGTACAAGTATCTAAATTTTCGCACCTGTAATTTTGGTTTGGAATAATCAAGAGCGTGTTAAAAAAATATTTATTGCCAATTTCGATGGTGTTCGCTCTTCTTAACCAGATAAGTTAAAATTGGCATCCACGTATCTTAGAACATAAAATGGTGTACCTGCAATTTTGGGTCTCGAATGACTACACAGTTTTTGACTCGTATCAAGAGTTATTTATGCACCAATTTCTTCGTTGTACGTTCGTCTCCGCCGAAATAGCTCAAACTTGGCATAATTGTGATCACACGCGTTTTCATGTTCCAATTTCGATGGAAAACTGTCCGAACGCATTGCATTATTCTCCAATAACTGCATTTTTTGTGTTCACATAGGTTTTGCCCAACAGATCACAATGTCGTTAATTTTACATCAATTTCGATGGAAAAACATCACAACGCATTGCTTTGATATTCTACAAATGGATTCTATGCATTTTTGATGACCTCATAGTATTTGACTAAGACATGTCAAAATCGTTATTTATGCTTCAATTTCGACGGAAAAACGTCCCAATGCGTTGCTCTGATGCCTATTAAGTGAATTTTATGAATTTTCGGTGACTGCGTAGTTTTTGACCAAGAGGTGTTAAAATTGTTATTTATGCACCAATTTCGCTGGAAAAACGTACATACGCATTGCATCGGTGAATTGTATGCGTTCATTTCCAAACAATTTATAAATAAAAATGGTTTTCTTTGCCGTAATGGTTAGTTAAACTTTTATAAAATGCGTCGCAGTTTATCGTAAATCTGTTTCTGAATACATAAGTGTGCGTACATATAAACGCAATGTCGATACTTTTTTATAACCTTACCAGATATCTTTATTTATTAATTACGTAATTACGTTCTGATAAAAAACTTTAAGGATTTTACAACTGTATATAATTTATGTGTATTTGAAGATTAAAATTTTTGTTTAAAATTGATTTTCACTTTTATTTTTTTTTATATTCGTTTATTTGCCCGTATACATGACAACTCACGAATGAATTAATGTATCGAGGTAAAATTTCTAAAGTATGGTATAACTCAACCATAGAACGAACACCCATGGTTTTATCTAAAAATTGGACTTTTCCCAGGCGTATACCTCAAATGGGCAAACCATAATTTTTTAGTTTTTTTTTTAATTTTTGAATTCAGTCAAATTTTCGCCATGATTAGTATTTTGGGATAATAAAAGGGGATCTGATATAAATAAATCCTAAACCAATTGATTCAAGCCTTATTCCGAAGTTACATTTATGTATGAAAATGGTTTTACATCATGCTTGGTGCAGGCTATTTAAATGTGTGTTCATGTGTTATAATATGATTTTCATATAATTTTAAATTAAGTGTTTCTAAATTATTATAAGTTTTTGTTATGAACAAATAAGTTCGAAGGTAAATATGTAATTAAAAATTATTATTAATTTTATTTATTTTATTATAAATAAAAAGTTTACCTCGACGTAAACTTTTTATTTATGTATTTAATAAAATTAATAATAATTTTTGTAATTAATTATTTTTTTAATAGCCCTACAGTAATCAAGTTAGATAAAGTTGCATAATATTAAAACCAATTGCAAAAGATTGCGCGATATTGCATCACAAATAATTAATTTTAATCCCCTCGTAGATATCAAAAAGCATAAAATGCTCTTACATCAGAGAACCCTCAGCTACTCACAGCCAGAGGATACCTGCATAGAAGCCGGACCCATCCACCGCGAATTATCTATAAAGACCGCGGCGCTACCGGAAGAAATTCTACTCTCTTCGCACTTCGCTCTCCTCTCTCGAGTCGCGTCTCTAGCATGTAGCATCTAGAACCCAGATTCAGACCGCGTGCGGCTGCCGTACTGTGTCGTATACGCCGCCAACCTGCTGTTTGCCACATCCGTTCATCCTGAACCGTCGTGTATCTTTAGTCGCGTTACTTCGCCGCCGTCACCGGTAAATCAGCGTCGTACCATCAAGCCGCTGGTTGAGATACGCTAAGGTTAACCGCACGTAAGATTTATTGCACCACCTTTCTTAAACGTTAAACCCGACACCCAGAGAAACGACGGGCTGCAGAGCCCGGAAGTTATCACACCGTACCAGTACACACACCAGAAGTACGCGACAGGCTGTAAAGTCTGAAGTCACCTTCTGCAAACATACACACAATAGAAGTCATGACAGGCTGTAAAACCTGAAGTCACCTGCTGCAAACACACACAAACCAGGACGTTGTTACTTCGGGCTAACGGCCTGAAGTCAACTTCCATTTACTCCACCGACAAGAAGGGTATTCGCTCTAATTCTACCGCTCCCCGGGAAGATCCCTTTGTACAGCAGTCGACGGGCCGGACCTAGAATCTTATAAAGGGCTCTCCATTAAACATACATTACACCTACCACCAGGAGAATTAGCAATATAAACAAGCGACGCCAAAATCTGGAGATAATCTCAATACCAGAAGCCGTATTCTTAGAGATCACCCGTGTGATCTTCCAGTTAAACAAAGACGAACCCGCGGTGCGTTTACGTAATAAAATTGCATCAAACGTGTACCAGCGTCTCACGAATCGACTTCAATTTGTTAGATATTCTTCTAATAATATTTCTTAATAACGGAAATCCGGTAAGATAAGCATTCCTGTATCGCGAGTATATTTTCACGGAACGAAAAACTATCCACTATTACGTTCCCGCAGGCCTGACTAATTTTCACCAGCATCAGAATAAATTACGAACATTATACATGTAAATTCTCTCATTTTAACCCAGGGAATAATCGTGTACTTAAGACTCCTGTATTTCGTCTGAAACAATTCACAGAATTGTTTAATTTAGTTCACGCAGTCCTAAAAGATCGTGTAAACCCGCCTCAGATTAATTAGTTTACAACAATTAATAATAGTAGCAATTTTTAATAATAACTAACGTAAATAAATTCGTGATAAACTCCGTCTTCCCTGTATTTAATAGGTAGAATAAGTTTCGCTTATAAGAAAGTTATACGCGTTTAATAATAACAGACGTTTTATAATAATAAAGAATTAATGCGTCTTATTGCCGGGAATAACTAAATGTTATGTGTTAATCAATGTAAATACGTTCTAAATTGATTAAGAAATCCTGAGACCATAATGATCAGTTAGAATAAATAATCGTGCGCGTACGAACAATTTGCATCCAGAAACGTATAATTATTAACCTGTCCTTTGTGAAGAATTCCAAGTACTGAATTCACATCTATTCAGTCTGAAAGTCAACACACATATAAGAATAGTCATGCGCACCAAGGTTACTTTAAATTATTTATTTTTCTCTGTGACCTGCTTACAAACACCTGCTTATGTAATACGGAAAATATTACACAACGCCACCTGATAAATCCCAGGCCGGCCTAAGCGTTCGTAATAAATCAAAATAAATTGTCATTACCAGGATTTTTGGTCATAACACCCTAGCAATTGAACCACAATATTTATATTTCCACAGAAACATCTCAGGAGCCGATAATTCCACCACTACCGTCCACGGGGGACCAACCAAAACGGGCGCTACTAGGAAGGACACTCCAGTTAACCTGATTTAAAATTGTTTTCTTGTTGTTAATTTAATTCACCTAGTTTAGAATCTGATTATTTAGTTTTACAGAAAATAGGGTAATATACGTTTAAAACATTTTATGGTAACTATTCAAAGTGTACAGTGTTAAGCATCAAAATACGAACCACCCCCGTCTTGTTAAGACAAGACCCGATTTGAGCTAGGCCGAGACAAATTGAAATAAACCATTTTAATTACTATGTAAGAAAAAGCATTTACAATTTCAGTTTGCATATAATTGTAATTAATATTTTATTAGACGAAAAATACCCTATGTTTAAATTTTTAATCAGATTTATAATTTTTTTACTAACGTTCTCGACTCTAGTTACCAAATTCTTGTCATATGGCTTTAGTAGTTTATGTGATCAAACATGTGGTTTAAGACAGATATAATTTAAACATTGCTGTTGAGATCTTACAAAACTGTACTCAGTTCGCATGTATTTTTCATTTTGTTACATTTTTATTATTTAAATTTTGTAACCAACTTTATTTATAATTGTTATCAAAGAGCTCTATTTACCAGGTTGTGATCAAATACGTGACAATATGGATGTTAATAATAAGGAAGGCGTTTTAGTAACACTTTCAATATCGGGAAATTTTGTAGCTATCAACAGTAATCTTCGAGCTAAGAACCTAAACTCCATCAAGAAAAAAGTATCGGTGTTCTACTCACGTAATTTTACGTCACCGGTTCTTCATGTTTTGAAGTTTCTCTACCTCCGTTTCAGAACTTAATTCTTCTTCTAATTGGTAAATTTTTTCTCGTAATAGTTCTGTGTCTTCTTCTACCACATTTCCTTCAATCCGATCTAACCTAGCCGCCATTTCATTTAAATTAAAGTCCTACAAAAAAATAATATGTCTAATACCATGCAGTAATAAAATAATTACCAAATCATAATTAATTTCTTTTTGTTTTTGTAATTCTTTATTTATATTAATTGCAGTTCTTTTCAATATACCAATAGTCATTTCAGTTCCAGATATTTCCATTTCTTTAGTCTTGGCATCATTTTGTAAACCTGAAAGCACCTGCTGTGTTCTAAATAGGAGACCTTGCATTTTTTCAATATCTTGATCTAATGATCTCGTTTCATGCTGATCTTCCTCTGCAATTGCTTCAAGCCTTGACGCTCTTTCGCTGGCTGACGCTGAGCTAACTTTAATCTCATCCAGTTTCTGCTTTAATTTTGCAATATCCGATTTATAACGGTTTATTTGCTCATTTTTTTCCTTTATCTCCTTCGATAAATGTTTACCAATTCCTCTTTGATTTTCAAGAAAACCGGCTGTGGAAATCAGTAGACGTTTTAAACTATTAACCTGAAAACAAATATTAATATAAACAATAATACAATTTAAAGGTTACCTCGCCATGCATTGCTAAAACATTTTGAATCGTTTCATTCAGTTGTATTCTAGTTTTGCACGCAACGAAATTAATTTCTGCAATTTGCTGTTCTGTCTCCTTATTATTTCTTATTTCGTTTTTCAAAAACGTATCCTGTTCATCTAAGTCTTCTCGCAGTTTAGCTAGAAGATCGTTCGTCTGACCAATTTCTGTAACGATGGCCGTCATGTTTTGATCTCTCCTTTTTAATGTATCAACTGCATCACGCCATTGCTTTAAAAGGGATACCCTTTCTTCTTTTTGTTGTTTAAACACTTTTCCTATTCGCTCAATAATCAATTCGTAATTGTGAACATCACTAACGACTTTATTAAGTGTGGTTGTCCTAGTCAGAATTTCAGTTTGTAAATTTTTCCGTTTCATCTCTAGATTTTTGGCTTTTTTCTCATCTTCTTTTGAAAATCGTTTTAAGATTTCATTATCCTCATCACGCTTTTTTAACGATTCATCCCATTCTTTCAAAGCTTCTTTATCCCAATCGGTTTCTAATCTCTGTTTTTCAATCTTTGATAAACCACGATCTAAATCATTCTTTTTGCTATTTATACGCTCATAGATCTCTACGCACAGCTTATCAGCTTGACGTGATTCTTGTTCCACTTTATTCTTTTCAGACTGTTTTAAAATGAACGAGTGTTCTTGAGTATCAAGGTGTTGGTGGTAAGTCGTAAGTAATTGCTAAAATGAGACAGAAGTGATTATACCAATTTATTTTAATTGATCTCTACCTGAGTTTCATCATTTTGCTGCCTAACATATTTTAGATGTTTCAGGAACGAATTGTAGCGAGAATCTTCCGTTTCGTAAGTTTGAATTGCTTTAGCCTTCCTGATCATTAGGGCTTCAACCTCATCTTGTAGTTTTGCATTTGCGGCGTTCGCAACAGGTAAATGCATACCAGTTGTCCATCCCATTTTTTTTAGAATATCTGCTAATTCCGGATCCATGATTTAAATGTGCAAATACTAATATTTAGAAATATACAAAATTGTAGCTATAAAACGATCGTACATAAATATTTGATCAATATTTTACTTGGTTACTATGACATATATGTGTCATTATTTTTATTGATTACTCGATTAGTGTAATTTTTTGGTTATTTCCTGTTTTTGGGGCACCACTATGAAGAGTGTTTCAAAGAAATACATGAAGTCTTATCAGCAATATGAGCCATAGGGAATTTTCACGGAAAAACGTGTACTTGCGCTGCGTTTATAATTGTTACTCTCGATTTAGATAACATACGAAAAATTTTAATTGCACAAATGTTTCAAAAACAATACAATTTCATAATTTTGTTATTATAAATATTTATTTCTCAATGCGTTTTAATACATGTATCTATCATTATCAAAAGAAAACCACTAGTTATATGAAAATGTAAACATTCACTACTATTACACATAGTAAGAATACTTATCTTTTGGGTTTTTTTAAATCTCTTATATAAATTTAATCGTTTCGATGACAATATTACAATTATCATCTTCAGTAAATACTTGAGATGTTAAAACAAATCCGCGTTTTACTTTCATGCAGCAAGGACGTGTGCCGAGCTCGTAGTGATAAGTGAGTGTAACGCGGTTATCGCTGGCCTTAGGGTCAACAATAATTTATTATCAATACACAAATAATAATTTTATTGTATATATCTATTAATACATATATAAGCGGACAATTCACAAATCATAAACATTGCCTTCAACGGTAGTAATTATCATCGACAACCAATGCAGTCATCTCAACAGTGGCCTCCGCTGCCTACTGTATTCCCACCAATGCAAAGCCAGGTAATGCCTTTGTCTTCTACTGCTAATAATTTTCCTAATAGCCAACAAAACATACCTAATATACAAATCCCAAACACGATACCGCGGATGTATTCGCAAACACCCAATAATATGTTATCAATGCAAATAAACAACGTACCCAACAATAACCTATCTGGAAATAACTCAATAAATAGTATAAATATGACTGATTCTGAAAGTGACGTTGAATCATCAGCTGCAGCTTCAAAGAATGAATGGCAGTGTGTGCAAAATAAAAAAAGGAAGAGATTAACTAAACAACCAACAACGTTAAGGACGACACATGTCACGAAACAAAACTATTTCTCTGCCCTCTCAAATCTTAATGACGACGCGGTGGCCGATAATACAACAACTACACAACAAACTCAGATACCTAAACCGCCGCCAATATTTGTACATGGCGTCACGGATTTTAATAAAATGATAAAAGCTTTAACAAATGTTGCTGAAATAGAACAATACAAAACTAAAGCAATGGCTGATAATGTCATTAAGATATCTGCTGGCACCGCTGACACATATCGTAAACTGATCAAATTTATGAAAGATTCTAATATAATATATCACACATACCAGCTGAAGGAAGATAAAGCATACCGAGTTGTCATTCGCAATTTACATCACTCTGTTCCCACAAAAGAAATTGCTGAATCCTTAGAAAAAAAAGGCTTTAAAGTGAGATTCATAATGAACATTAAGCACAGAATAGAAAAAACTCCATTACCAATGTTTTTTGTGGACTTAGAACCTGCGACCAACAATAAAGACATTTACAATCTTGGATTTCTACAAAATCAAGTCATAAAGGTTGAACCTCCTCATAAAAACACAACAATTGCTCAGTGCACGAGGTGTCAACAGTACAATCACACCAAAAGCTACTGTAATCGCCCATTCGTATGTGTAAAATGCGGTGGCTCACATGATTACAGAACTTGTAAGAAGACAAAGGAATCCCCTGCCAAGTGTGCTCTATGCGGTGGTGATCACCCAGCTAATTATCGAGGATGTACGATACATAAAGAATTGCAAAACAAGCTGAGATCAAACTTATCCTCCCAAAATCGCTCTACTAACTTAAATACGATACCGCACTTGAACCATAACAAAACAACTTTACGTACGCCACATAATCCACATACATATAGTCAGGCCGTACAGGGAGATATAAATCAAGCGCAAAATCAGGATGTAACGCTACACAAATTCCTAGAAGAGTTCAAAGTCATGTTTTCTCAACTGATGCAACAAAATAACATGGTAATAAACATGTTGTCCACAGTTATAAGCAAACTTGTTCGATAATGGCTAAATCTCTACGTATATCCTTATGGAATGCCAACGGCATTCTGTCAAAAATACACGAAATCGAGATATTCTTAAAATTAAACAATATAGATATATTTCTTATATCGGAAACACATCTTACAAATAGATCCTTTCTAAGGATACCTCACTATACTTGCTATCACACAGAACATCCGGATGGTACAGCGCACGGAGGTACAGCTATCTTAATAAAAGCTCAATTGCTCATCATGAATTAGAAAGGTATCATGAACCATTTCTACAAGCAACTACTATTCAAGTGTATAAATTACCAAATCCGATTGTAATTTCAGTTGTTTATTGCCCACCTAGGCATAGACTTACCAAAACGACCTCAAACCATTCTTTCAGTCTCTTGGCAGCAATTTTATATGCGGCGGAGACTACAATTGCAAACATACTTACTGGGGTTCACGACTAATTACTACCAGAGGTCGAGCTTTATACGATCTTATGCGTGAAAAAAACTATGGTTATTTATCCACTGGGGAGCCTACGTACTGGCCCACGGACTTGCATAAAGTACCTGATTTACTTGACTTCTTTGTCACACATGGGATTTCTTCTAACTATACGAACATAGTTAGCAGCGCTGACCTATCATCTGATCACACTCCTGTTATTGCTACAACAAGCACCACAATTATTAAAAGGCAACCTAAACCATCACTATATAATAATAAAACTGACTGGGAAGCATATAGAAGTTTTCTGCATGATAATTTACAAGCCAATATAAGCCTTCAAACCCCCCTCGAACTAGAAAAGGCCGCTGACCACATCATTACAACGGTACAAAAAGCAGCATGGCACTCAACACCTAAAATTACAAATGAGGTACGTGAAGATGGTAATATTCCTAATGAAATACTTGAGCTCATACGACAGAAGAGGAGGGCAAGATCGAAATGGCACAGAACGCGCAACCCAGCTGATAAAACAATATGCAATAGGCTGGCTAACACCATAAAGAACAAAATAAAAAAGTTGAAGCAAGAAACCTTTCAACACTATCTAACTTCACTATCTCGTGCAGACAACAGTATCTGGAAAGTCTCCAAAGCAAATAAAAGACCACAGGTTGTAAATCCACCACTAAGAAAACCAAACAATGAATGGGCCAGAACAGACCAAGAAAAGGCAGATCTTTTTGCCCAACACTTTGCTGAAGTTTTCACTCCTCACTCTAATGTACCTGATGACGAAATCCAAGCCTCCCTCCAGGTCCCGCTACAAATATCTCTACCCATCAAGAGTTTCACGTATACTGAAGTGCTTGACGAAATTCAACACCTAAACAATAAGAAAGCCCCGGGGTATGACCTAATTACAGCTAAGGTGCTCACTGAATTGCCCAGGAGCAGTATACTATTTCTACGAAATTTGTTCAACTCTATTTTACGTCTTCAGTACTGGCCGTCATCGCTAAAATTTGCACAAATTATCCTAATACTAAAGCCTGGCAAACCCGCTGAAGATGTTGGATCTTACCGCCCAATAAGTTTATTGCCCCTCCTGTCTAAACTCTTGGAAAAGCTCATGATCAGAAGACTATATGATAGTGACTTAGTTGAAAACTGCATACCAGATCACCAGTTTGGATTTAGGAGACATCATTCTACGGTACAACAATGCCATAGAGTTGTTAACATTATCAATGCAGCTCTAGAATCCAAATCTCACTGTCCTGCAGTATTTATAGATATTAAACAGGCGTTTGATAAAGTGTGGCATGCTGGTCTCCTACACAAGATTAAAAAGCTCATGCCAAGTGAGTACTACCTCTTATTTAGATCTTACTTGACAGATCGTTATTTCCAAATAAAATATGGTCAACAGTATTCTGACCTCCAACCAATCAACTCTGGAGTGCCTCAAGGAAGTGTCCTTGGACCATTACTATATATACTATATACCTCAGATGTCCCTACAACAGACGATACATACATAAGCACATTTGCTGATGACACTGTCCTTCTTACTAGTCATGTTAATCCTCACACTGCATCCTTCAACTTACAAAACCACTTATCTATCCTACAAACCTGGCTAAACAAATGGCGAATAAAAGTTAACGAAACTAAAAGTACCTACGTTAACTTCACTCTAAATCACAGTGACTGTCCACCAGTGTATCTAAACAACATAATGGTCCCACGAGCAGATGAAGCCCGATACCTAGGACTTCATCTAGACAAACGACTCACATGGAAGACACACATCTTAAAAAAAAGGAAAGAGATTGATCTGCGTATTAAAAAAATGTACTGGTCGCTAGGCAGGAAGTCCTGCCTCGCTCTTGAAAATAAAATCCTACTTTATAAAGTAATAATTAAGCCTATATGGACCTATGCCATTGAACTTTGGGGCTGCTCTTGCAAATCCAATGTTAACATCATTCAAAGGATGCAATCAAAAACCTTAAGAATGCTTGCTACTGCACCGTGGTATGTCAGCAATCTAACACTACACACCGACTTAGATATTGCAACAATAGAAGAAGAGATAACTAAACGAAGTAATAAACACTTTCTACGACTACAAGCCCACCCAAACATTCTTGCAGCAAATCTACATCAAGATCCTCCACCAAGAAGACTAAAAATGAAAAAATGGCCCAACGATCTAAAAGGAGGTTAGCTCCATTGTAACGGGATAACATCGATGGATGGATTCCCCCTCATGTAATAACGTCATCATATTAACTCATAGAACACTTATTTATTATAATTTATAACTAGTTCTGATTGTTAATTTACTAAATATATAAAAAAAAAAAAAATATTTCATAAATTTGTTTTAACATTTATCATTTCCTGAAGACGATAACTGTAATTGTTATTGAGAAACGTTTAAACGTATACAAAATAAAAATGGAAAAATACATAATTTAAAAACAAGTACTTATGATTACAATCATTAAGTTAATAAGCAAACTTAATTAAGATAGGTAGGTACTTAAAATGCTCAACATCTTAAACAATTTTGAAAGATAGTATTACTGTTGACGAAGATAACTTTAAGTGTTAACGAAACGTTCGATTGTATAACTTAAATAGGGGAGAATGGGGAACATTCGGCAGTTTTTAAAAAATGTCACTATATTTTCGGAATTAGCTAAATTTAAATAAAGCTCCATTTTCTATAAAATTATTTATGATCTAGGAAATGAATTTTTCCAAGTGAAACTCCACTATTTTTTTTTAATATATATTTTTTATTTTTTCCAAAAATTTCCTGTAATGTGATGATACTACCCCACCGGTGAGGTAGTTTCGTCATGGGCAAGGGGTACTTTCGTAAGTGTATATAATAACCTAAAAATATGATAAACTATTTTTTATTAGAAAACATACATGATAAAATATTTTTTATTAGAAAAAATACACATGAAATGTTTATTTTACAATAATATCGCTGAAATTATACTTGAATACGTATATTGAGGCGGATCTTGCAGTCCCAGTTTGCGAAGGAGTATCTAATTTTGCAACAACGTCCGAAAAATCAATATCTGAGATATCCTCGACATCGGGATAAACAAAATTGTTGCTGATGCCCTTTCTCCTTAGGAACTTAATTGTAAGAGAATTGCAATGTATTTTTTGTACACAACCTATGTAGTGAACAACTGCTATTTTTCCTGGAAATTTGATCATAACAAAACTAGAAATTTCAAATTCATGGCTAGATGTCGTTTCAAATTCTTCTACTGTTGGAGTTTACATCAGCCAAAGAAATATCAGATTCACTACTTGAACTGCTTATCCATTTTTTCATTGTTTTGGTTGTCACTGGCTTTCTTTTGAATAAATTTTTTTTGTTTCTTTTTTTGTAACTGTTTGCTTCCTTTTTTTTCTAATTCTAGATTTTCTCGGATCAATAATTCAGGAGTTTCTGTATAAACAGTGCATTTTGATTTTCTTTTGGTGTTTCGTTTTTTTTGTGAAATTTGCTTTAGGATAGGGACAAAGTTCTTCCAAAGTGGGTATTGAAGAATTATTAATAATGTTTTGACCAGAAGTAGATGGTGCATCTGGATTGAAGTACAGTGTTGACAAATTTGATTCGTCACGACTTCTAGACACATTCGACAACTGCTCATTATCTTTAGGAGTTTGAGGTAATACTGTACTACTCGCTGTGCTGTCTTCCGAAAACATTCTGTTGTTAACATCCTGAGAAGTTGTTGGAGTCACCTTATCTTGACTGCTCATAGGTCTGTCTGTAACACAGCTCGCCATAAAATCAGACTCAGTACATACAAGCCGATTAAGTGGCTGTAGGCCTGTTTTATTAAAAGCATTTTTGATATTTTTAATGGAAAATGCATTTTCATACGCTTTGTTGCATAAATGACTTATATTTCTAATTGTTATTGGTTGGCCCGGGTGTGCTAGCATCCAATCATTAAAAGCTATAGCAGCAAAAGTTTTAAGAGGACCATAAATTCCCAGATCCAACGGCTGCAGCCTGTGGGTGGTATGTGGAGGAAAAGAAAAAAGAATGATCCCATTTTGTTTGCAGTAACGAATTGCTTGAACAGAAACGTGCGATTCGTGGTTGTCGACTAACAACAGAATTTTGCGTTGAACAGAGCAATTTGTGTGACTCACAATGTGCTTTAAAACGTCAGGAAATAGATCTGCAGTCATCCATCCTGACTTATTACCAAGTGCAATAGAGCCTGTTGTTGACCCTTCTGTTAAATATTCTGTTGGATTGCGTGTTCTTGGATAAACAAATACAGGTGGAAGAGAAGTACCGATAGCATTAACTATACCAACAAAAGTGACCAATGTTCCCCTTTCTGCTGAGGCAATTTGCCCAACTTGCTTTTTCCCATTTGTGGAAACAACTTTAATAGGCTTCATAACTGTAGTGACACCAGTGTCATCCAAATTCCATATTCTTTCAGGGGTCAGTTGATATTTCTCCAGGACACAGACATATTTGTCAAAAAAGTCGTCTACTACAGGTTTATTGAATGCCATCGAACGACTTAAACTTGTACTTTCCGGCTTTCGCAGTGACAGATTACTATGCCTCTTCATAAATCCCAGCAGCCAATCTTTACCTAAAATGTAAAAGATGTAACTCTTAATTTTTTATGCTACCTGAATTTGGTTCGTTTTATAAATGGAGATATCTGTCAAAAACATGCGGGGTGAAAAGATCCTTCATGGACATGCTTAGGTGTGAATTAGGTTAACCTTGAATTCTATGCGAACATACCTGCCATTTTATTGGTGTCCCAGTTAACAGGAATTCTACTACAGAGACACGATTTCGCAAATTCGAATGCAATTGTCCTGATCTGTAAATATGTTAATCCATAATGAAGGTTAGAAGATTTCTTGATGTCGTCTCGTAATTGGTTTTCTTGATCAACTGTAAATACTTGTTTAACAGTATATTTACTGCTAAATTGTATTTCTTCTGATGACTCGTTTCCAGAATCAATATTGATAATACCATTTAAAGGTTTCTTCTTCAACAGAGATCTAATTCTAGACTGCAGTGTAGTGCTTTTGATGCCATATTGCCTGGCTGCCCCAGTGACTTTCATTTTATTTTTAAGGCATTCATTTATAGCCCTTTTCATACTATTTTCATCGATATTAGCTCTGTCTGTCTTTTGAGTGTACTTTCGAGGCATCTAGAAAGTTTGAAAAATATAAATATCCAATAATTTACAATATTTTCTAAACTTGCTACAGCATCAATGCAGATGCAATTGTGTATGGGGTAGATTCGTCTGTGACGAATCTACCCCACACACAATTATTGAATCTACCCCACCTGCAGATCTATTACATTTGGGCTACTTAAATCTATGCCCAAGATATTTTAGGTTAGAACGCATTTCAAAACAAATTTATGACAATAACTGACTTGTATAACGTCATTACTTTGAAGGAATGTATTAATTTTACATAAAAAATATTTAAACTAATAGCGTGGTTGCGGTAGAGTTTTGTCGTTATAAAAATTACCCTTATAAGGTATAACGTTGAATTTTATAACATTTTATACCGTATAAACGATTTTTTACACGTTATTTCCAGAAATATCGGCACCAATCAGTCTATTACTGCACCGAACAGCTGTTTTGTTGTTGTGACAAGTGTGAGAGCGTGACATCGAAACGGTTAATTGTTGTGAACTTGTGAAAAAATGACGAATTCGTTGGAGAAAGTCACATAAGTGACGTTATATGATCCTGAAACTGACCACTGCTACAATCTTTTTCTAAATAAAGACGATGCTGTGCGATGTGAAACAGGTAGGAACAGTTTGATAGTGCATACTTGTAGAAGGCTTTTATTGTATATTTTACAGATGCAGTATTCGCTCAATCATTGCTATTTCATGCAAGTTGCATTGTTACTCCTACTACTAGTGTGAATACCGCTAACGTAAATAGTACCAACAATGAGGAAATTATTATAAGTTTTTGTTATGAACGAATAAGTTCAAAGGTAAATATGTAATTAAAAATTATTATTAATTTTATTAAATACATAAATAAAAGTTTACCTCGAGTAGATTCGAACCTACGGCCTGTACTTTGCTAAGTACCGCGTACAACTGCGCCACAGTTCAATCGAAGCAAATTTTGTCTTTATGTATAGAACTGATGTTAATTCTAAATATAATGAGATTACAATCAAATTACTTATAGAATTAACATCAGTTCTACATACATAAAGACAAAATTTGCTTCGATTGGGGCTTGAACCTTGGTGGCGCAGTTGGTAGCGCGGTACTCTAGCAAAGTACAGGCCGTAGGTTCGAATCCTACTCGAGGTAAACTTTTTATTTATGTATTTAATAAAATTAATAAATGAGGAAATTGTACAAGAAAGCCAGAATTGTGAACAGGGGAACATAGCAAGTGAGAGTTCCTGTAACGATGAATCTCAAAAGAAAAAACGATTCCGATTTTCCGATGCAGACAGAATAAAGTGCATTAGAGAGTTGCATGGCATTTTGGGAGAAGATGACTTGCAAAATGAAGAAAACGTGTGGTTTCAACTCAATGATACACTCATGTATGACAATCCGGACCGATTCAATACATGCAGTCTAAGACCGCATGCTCGAGCAGGTCTTAAAATTTAGAAAATATGACTCGTAGGAAGCAAGAGAATCCGAGAAAGAGCGCCTGCAAACACCATGGGGGGATTACATGAGGCAACTAATGCTTGTGTGGGACAACTATGAAAAGTTAGCAGAACCTGCTGCTAAGAGTCCTGAAAGCAGTACTGATACCCCTACGACTTCTCGGGAGTGTACAAGTAGTGCCACTAAGAAAAGGAATACAAATAATAAAGAAGGAGGCGTATTTATTTATTAAGCGGAAACCGCAATGCTTGAGACTGAACTTCAAAAAGAAGAACTATAATTTGAGCAGCAACAGCACGCAGATAATCTTCGTCTACAAGAAGAAACCCTACAGTTCCAAAAATCCAAATTGGAGTTTGAAAGAGAGAGGTGGCATGTAGAAGCACAAAACAGACAAGCCGAAACGGCGAGAACAAATTTACTGATAAATATTATGCAAACGTTAATAAATAAAAACAATCAGTAATGTATGTTTTTTTATTATGAATTTATTAACGCATATATTATTTAAATTTTTTTTATCAATATGTAGGAACATTTCATTTTTCCAAATAACGAAATATTAAGGGTACTGAAAGTATTCTAATAAGGATGGAGATTCTATGTCAAAGTAGGTTGAGGTGGCGCTGCCATACAAGCATGTGTGGGCGTTTGTTAGAAGTGTTACAGCAATATAGTACTTTCCAACAGGTTGCAAATATAACTTCAGATTTTTTTTAAAGTCCACAAATGAAAATTGTTGCACAAGTTTCCTCCATTCAACACATTGTCGAACTTTAGACATTTCTCGATTGAAGGAGGTTTGCTGCTCTGACAATGTAGTGCTAGAATATGGGCGTAACAATTGTTTTTTTAAAGGGTAACCTTCATCACCATAAATACAATATGGATAACAGTATAACTGTAACTGATTTAAAATAAGGGTATCCTTCAAAATGAAGGCATCATATCTTCGCCCTGGGTATGGCATACTCATGTGTACCATAATCCCATTTGGCAATGTAATACATTGAAATTTCATACAATGTTGACGCTTATGTCCACTATACAGTTCCTTTTGATTTATTGAAGGTCTGCATATAGCCCGGGCGATCCCATCAATAAACCCTATACAATTTGCCAAAGGGGCACCCTTTGCATGAACCATTGCAGCTAATTCTTTCTGATAATTTAATGTGAACCATTTATTTTCAGACAAATTAAGCAGGAGTGTACCCCACTTTTTATACATAATATTTATAATTTCTTGTAATAGTTTACTTAAAGATGTAAAATGTAGTCCAAATTCTTACTCTAACAGTTTCAATCGATTGGGATAAACAAATCTACGGAGTAATAAACATAATCCTTCAAGTCCTAAAATTTTAATTAAATTATGACATGAAATAATTACAAATTACATTCGTACCATCTATAATATGTTGATCTCTCGTTTCCACTCTATTGGGTAGCTGCAAAACTTGATAAAGTCTAATGATATCGTGTTTGTCAAAACGAAACATAAATTGGCATTTCTCTGATGGTACAGACTGCAAATTAAAACTTACAACGGAATACATTGTTTTTCGTTCTTTAACTGCCTCTCTAAAGCATTATATACAATAAATTCTTCCACACTTTTTATGTCAAAGGCAATTAAATAATGCAAATTTTTAGTGAACAGTGTCATGTTGTTTATGCAGTCACTTGTCAACATAACCTACATCAGCTTAAGTTGCACCACGAATACCGCAAGCGCATTTTCGGTAATTTATGTTAAGTTATATTGTAAGTACAAAATGGCCGTGTAACATAACGAAAAATACACTACCGCAACCTCTGTACTATCTATAAAATATTTACCTTAATGTCGCCTATAAATACTCTTCAAAATATTTTTTTTCACTGACCCGGTATCACTGACACAACAACAAAACACAAAGTGGTAGATAAGGGAAAACACTATAAGAGCCAACTTTACCGCGAAATTAAAAAGTTTATGGAGATTTTAAAGCTTGACGAATCTACCCCCACCGCCGAAAGTACCCCACTCTCCCCTATAAAGATACACCATAAACAAACCCAAAAGGATAAGTAGTTTAGATATGTGTAATAATGGTGAAAGTTTACATCTTCAAGAATAGTACTTTACTTTAGGGTATGAAATCGTGCCATTTTTATTAATTTTTTACAAATTTAAATGCTGCGATAACAATTACAGTCAGGGCCTAAACCACGGTACTGCCGCGTGATGATCTCATCAGAGCCGTCAAGGCAAGGGCCTCTGCAGGGGCCCCTTTGACATGAGTATTCGGAAGGGCCTAAACCATAATATATTGACTTATTAGATCACTTTCCTTTTTAAATTTTATATACAGGGCGACCAGCGAGATACGGGACATAGCAATTCCCATTTGAAAATTTCGACTATCTGCACGAACTAGCCCAGAAGTGGTAGAGAGCTGAGACTTGGTACAGATCTTAAGGGCTTCCTGACTGGAAAAATGTGATATTTAAAAATTTTCACTCAATACGGAGGTCTCAGGTTCGAATCCTTTTAAGCAAAAAAACCAAATTTTTTATTTATTATCCAATTTTGATGAAACTTAAAATCAAAGTGCTTGCACCTAAAGTAAATTACATGGTCAAATACACAAAAACATTTTTACAACCAATTAATCTACAATTTTATTTGTTTTAAATTAGTTAAATCGTTAAATGTGTACATTAGTTTAAAAAATAACTTATAATGGAAAGGGAAAAATATCGCATATTAGAAAGGGAAAAATCAATGAAAAAGTGCTTCAAAACAACAAAGATGTTCACAATAAATGTTCAAATTGGAAACCAGCAACAGCCGAGCAGTGACCCAAGCGATTGCAGAAAGTTTTCATGACATTTCTCAGCATACCAACAGTAATGTTGTTTGAGACGTTGACAATTCTTGCTCTGAGTTCATTTAAATTTGTTGGCTTCAGGTCAATGAATACATTGTCTTTTAGATATCCCCACATAAAAAAGTCCAATGGATTAAGGTCCGTGGAACGAGGTGGCCATCTGCAAGGCCCGTACTGTCCAGTCCAATTGTCAGGAAACACTGCGCTTAAGTACTCAGTAACGTCATGATGGCCGTGCGCCGGGTGTCTGTCATGCATAAATACTAAGTGACTAACAATGTTGAGCTCTTCAATGGCTGGCGCAACTACATTTTGAAGAAATTCCAAATAAGGTGCTCCAGTTACATTACCATCCAAAAAGTCAGGTCCTATAAGTTTAGTTCCGCAAATTCCAACCCAAATGTTTAGTTTTTGTTTTATCTGACTGTGACCTTCATTAAAGAGTCTAAAATTCTCCTTAACCCACACTCTAACATTTTGAGAATTGAATTTTCCGTCCAAGAAACAACTGCACTCATCAGTAAAAATAATTTTGTAATGGGGTCTTGAGGAATTGTTTATTTTGGTAATCCATGTTTGACAAAAAAACATTCGTTTATCGTCATCATCATTGTGCAGCGTTTGCACATTTTTTTTTTGAAACTTTTATATCCTTTCATTTTAAGCATCTTTCGGCAGCTTTCTCTAGGAATATCAAGTTGAGTACTTAGAGATCGGACGGATGTGTTTGGTTTTGTTTCTATTGCGGCATACACTAACACTTTGTTTTCCTCTGTGATAACTGGATTCTCTCTAATTACCTTTACATGATTTTGGTTTAAACAACCTGTTAAATTAAACTGTTTGACAAGCCGCTCTACCGTGCTTTTTGAAGGAAAATGCCTATTAGGATACATACCAGCAAACAAGTCAACCACATTTCGTATTGAGTTTCCCTGAAAGTCACAACGTTAACTTTTTCTTCTATTGAAAATGTAGAAGCCATAACTACTTAACTACAAAAACTAAACAAATCTTTACTTAATAAACTACAATATTTGTCAATACAGGTTCAAATGTATACCAAAGAACAGATTCAAAACTAAGTGCTTGTTAGGTTAGGTTAGCACAGAACAATATTTTCAACAATTGAGAATGAACAGCTGATATCATTTGTTACTGTCTTGTTTCTCACATAGCTGATTACAAAGAGTTCAAAATAAAATTCTTAAACGGAAGTTTGTTAGGGCTAATCATAGTCAATATGTAATATGTTATTATTCTTTAAAAACACATTTAAGGACAGTTATAAAATAGTTAAATATGTTGAAAAATTTCTGATTTTTCAACAATGATACTGTACAAATGTTTAACTACCAAAGCTCTGTACCAAGTCTCAGCTCTGTATCACTTCTGAGCTAGTTCGTGCAGATAGCCGAAATTTGTAAATGGGAATCCTATGTCCCGTATCTCGCTGGTCACCCTGTATAATTAACATGAACAATGAATTACCTATCTGACGCAATGTGGAAGAAGATTATTTTTAGTAAAGTTTGAAATATCTGGTGTGGAACACCACACGCCTTTCCAACCTACAAATGAAAATTAAAAGAAATGTGTGTGTGTGCACGCGCGCGCGTGTGTGTGTGTGTGTGCGCGTGCGTGTGTGTGTATGTATGTGTGTGTGTGTGTGTGTGTGTGTGTGTGTGTGTGTGTGTGTGCGTGCGTGCGTACATGCATGCGTGTATGTGTGTGTGTGTGTGTGTGTGTGTGTGTGTGTGTGTGTGTGTGTGTGTGATGTGCGTGTGCATGTGAGTGTGCGTGTGAGGGTGCTTGTGCGTGCGCGTCTGCGTGCACCTGCGCGTGCGCTTGTGCGCGTCCGTGTGCGTGTGCGCATACGCGCTTGTGTGTATGGATGTATGCTAGTATCCACGATAACTACAGAACGAAAATGCCTACGTACTTAAAATTTTGTGTTTAAGCTTGTTTTTATTTCGCTTAGAGCTGATTAGATACTGGGAGAAATCTAGCGGCGGAGAGGGGGGTTTATGAGGGGTAGTTTTTGGTTTTTATTTCTAAACAGCTACATATTTAAAAGATATAAAAATACCTGGATATAGATCTTAAACATATCGACTAATTTTGTTTTCTGTAATTTTTAGATATGATGCGTAATTTAGCGACAAATTCCTAAAGTAGAATTAAAGTGTTAGTTCAAATTTTATCATTATCTGAATAACGATTAATTTTATAAAAAAAAGTGTAGACGTATTTTTTAAAGAAAATTGAATTTTACATAAATTCTCTTTGCAAAGTTTTTTTAATGTAAAGCGTAATAGATGTAAAAATTAAATAAATATGATTGAAAATGAAATGCTTTGGAATTTTCTTCACGTTAACATGTATTTATCTCTATGAACCTCTATCTGACGAAGTTTTTAACGTCATCCTTAGAATAGACTACTGTTTTTGTTTTTACAGTGTTGCCTGTTTTCGTTATGAACGTGTAATGAAGAGGTTCCATAGTTAACCTAAAAAAATTGATATTAAAATTATTTCATTTCTTTTAATTTAAGTTACCTTTTAGATTTCTATTAACCTCTGTCTGTCATGAAGTTTTAAACGTCTGATTGACATATATATTATTTTTGCGTTTTTTGTAATGAGCTTTTTATAAAAGATGTTGCATACTTATTCTAAAAGAAATATTTCATTTCTTTTAATTTCCATTTTGTAAATTGGAAGGTCGTGTGGTGTTCCACACTAGATATTTTAAGAGTAATTATGCAACCTCTTTTATAAGAAATTCGTTACGAAAATAGGCAACATTGTAATCGCAAAAACAACAATATATGTCAAACAGACATTTAAAACATCATGACTGACGGAGGTTAATAGATGCTAACTTAAATTAAAGGAGATGATATAATTTTAATTTCAATTATTTAGAATAACTATGCAACCTCTTTTGATACGTTCATACCGAAAACAGGCAACCTTGTAAAAACAAAAACAACATTCCATGCCAGAATGACGCTTAAAACTTCATGTCAGATAGAGATTCATAGACATAAATGGATATAAATACATGTTAACGTAAAAAAAATTTGAAAGCCGTCCGATTCTAGAACAAATATCGATAACACAGTTTCAGCATTTTCATTCATATTTATTTAATTTTTGCATTCATTTCGCTTTACACTAAAAAACTTTATATAAAATTAAATTTTCTCTAAAGAATACGTCTACACTTGTTCTTATAAAATTAATCGTTATTCAGATAATGAAAAAATTTGAACCAACACAAATTCTACTTTAGGAATTTTTTTGCCGCTTAATTACACGTCATATCAAATAATTACATAGAACATAATGGGTACGTTTAAGGTCTATACTATATTTGTATGTCTCTAAAATATGCAGCTGTTGTGTGGTCTTTAATAAACTTCCCTCCCCACCTCTGGATTTCTACCGAAAACTAATCAGCTCCAAGCCAAATGAAAACAAACTTAAATACAAAAT
>JARFJB010000102.1:2347500-2360000 GCA_036346205.1 Vesta saturnalis
TACCCAAATTTCTTGAAGAGCAATTTATAAGAAATAAAATTCCATTTTGGCGAGGTTCACAACGTAAAGCATTGTTATTGCGATATATTGCAAATCATTGATACAAGGATTACATCACCTTGGTTTGCATTTCCGCATTTATTTTTTACAATACCAGGGGTTCTCAAGAAGATGTATTATATTTTGTAACAGGTGTTTAATGATTTCTTAGTATAAGGCTATATTTAAGATATATTTTATATAACCCTAAATTTAACTGTTAATAAACATAGTCTGTATACTTTTTTATTTTTTACATTTTGGTAAAATTTTTATTTTAAACCTCGGTTTAGTTATTCCGAGCATAATAAAAAAATAACTTGGCGTCCGAGATCATTTTTATTAGTGTTACATTGCAGTTTTTTTCTATTGGTGTTAAGTGGAAATAACTCAGCATAAATTGTCGTAATTAAGCAAAACAAAATCATGAACCAGCCTATTTTAAACTACCGACTGAGACAAAGGCATTATTTTTGGTGAACGGGTTGTATCTTGAGTTAGTTTAACGATTTGTTTTGAGAACATTTGACACCCATTAATTTATTAAATTTTTTAAACCTCTTCAACCATCATCATTATACAGTGTTAGCATATTCGATAAGATGTTATGGAAACACATAAAATAAAACACTTTTATTATTCGAATTCTAATACTGTCAAATACAACAATCAGAAAATATTTTATTATAAATTTAAGTTTGTTTAAGGTAATGGATTTTGTCGAGAACCGTATAATAATTCTTTAAACGATTCTTCATTTATCGTTTCTAATGTATTAACTACTTGATCACTTCTTTCGTTATCTTCCATATTGTGATAATTTGATAAACATAAAGCTTGCACTTCGTCTAGAACCGGTGATAGTATTAAACTAAAAAAATCAGGATTGTTGGTTTCAGTGGACGGAAAGTTTAACGCCTCTTCAGTTCTAAGTTCTAGAAAAATAACAAGATAAAATTAATAATGGGTAGATTAATAAAGCTAGATCATCTGATTACATTCAAGTAATATAAATTTTCTTTAAATTTTTCGCATTCTTGCTCATAGATAATGAATCTGCCGTATGCAGATTAATTCTTGTTAAACATTGTTAGATTTTGTTTTTGTAATTAGTAGTTTTTGACCTTTTCAATCGTATGTTTACAACTAGAGTTAATTAGAACCGCTAAATGGTTTTAATTAATCAAATACTTAAATTTCTAAAATTAAGCGCTTAAAATGCAGCATGAAAACCAGAATTTAATTCCTTTGAAATTTTCCATAAAACCTCTGAACACAGGACTCTCACACCAAAATCACACCCCTCTGATCCTCAAGGCGACCTTATTTCCACCGATCAAAGAAACTCCGACACGTTCGACCTTCACCTTTAAGTCGTATTCAGATCGCCTATTGATCCACAGTTCGATAATGACTTTAAATAACTTCTGGAAGGTTGCCTTGAACAGTTATGTAACCTAAACCTTTCCAAAATCCAATTGGGTAACGGAAATCCTTTTTATGCTTTTATCACTGCCATCCTTCAAAAAAGGACACACAATTCAGCCTGAGGACAAAATGACCTAAACCGGAAAATCCTACGACACTAACCAGTTTAAGCTATAAACCTACTAGCGAACATGTAAAAAACAATTTTCTACTTCCCGACGGCTTGGAAATCTGCTTCCGCTAAGTTGTCTTGGAAAATGCATTGAGCAGATTAATCGAGACGACTCGGAGAGATAGCAAATTCGAAATTAGACCTAACTGAACGTACCACGATTCCATATTGAAGCTGCCTATATAGACAACCAGGGCATTCAATCAAATGTGCTGCAGTCTGGACATTAATAAAGCATTTGTTAGGGTTTGGCAAGCAGGACTCACTGAAAAAATTCGCACTATAGGTATCCCAGTTCACTTTTCAAACTCCTGCTCTCGTACTTGACTAACGTATCAGCGGGCGTACCTCAAGGTTCTGCCTTATCTCCTATCCTGTACACAATAGTGTCTGTGACGCATATACGGATAAATTTAGCAATCTTAGGGTAAATTAATTGTCACCAATTCGTGAAATGTCTCCGTTACTGAAGAATACTTGCACTTCCGCTTTTAATTGTCGTATAGTGTACTGTATTTTATAATCCTGTAGAAATCAAAATTTGTAAAGTTATGGAAAATTGTTTAACGCTGGTAATAAAACAGTTTGCAGTATCACCACATGGATCCAAAGTATTCGTGACTTTGACACGTTATTTGTTTTTGAAACATTTGATGATTACGTGTAAATGGCGTACATGACTTAGGCTAGGGTTAGTTGCTGCTCTGCAACGAGGGATTTGCGTGTTCACGTAAGGTGTGATTAAAATTTGATCCATTGTGTGCCATGATTTGTTCCGATAATTCTAGTCATGACCTACAGTTGTTCTTGCATGAATTGCAGCTTATACGGATAAAATTTTTAGTCAAAATGGAGAAAGCTGAACACACGCTCGGTATAACCTGAGCCCAGCTATCTAAAAATTCAGTAATCGGGAACCTCTCCTATTGAGCTTGTTTTATGCAAAGTAGACCTGTCTACGCCTTTACTGGTACATACTAATTAATTTCTTTTTTTATCATTTTCACTTTCTTGGTATGTGTTGCCTTAAGCAGATATCATGATTGTTTCAAAAGGCCTCCTTGTTAAAATTAAGCAAATATGAAAACAAGAACATCACAATATTGACATACCAGAAAGATAACACCGCTGCGAATATTAATTAATTAAGTTTATTAGTGTGTGAATAATAGAATATCTAGAGCGGGTGCAACGCCGAAATTGCTGTATCATAGTACGCTTTTTATGTGCCGTCGAAATAAGTGTAGAAGAAAATCTATTAAAAGGGGATCGATATCATATTGAACAAAGTGAAACTATTTGAATGTGCGGCATAAGCGGACTTCAAGGTAGTTGAGATTTGTGCGAGCACTACGAAGTAAAGCAAAAAAGCTTCATCATCAAGCTCGCGTTTGTTTAGATCTATCATAATATATAGACAACTCTGTGGTTTCTTCAATTATGGTACTTTGTTTGATAACGAAGATTGCATGTCTAATCAACAGTTTCAGAAAGCTTTGACGTGTATGGGTGGGGCAGGTAAATACAGTAGTTTCTACCATTAGGTTAAGTATTATTGTTTCATTTGCATATTACATCCATTTTAATTGGTACAATAAACCCATTGTAGTAAAGAGAGTTTCATGTCATGGCAACCCAAAGCGGTCAATTGGTCAATTATTTTAATCAGCAAGGCAGGTAACTAATTCTTCACCCACGGTTTTAAAATAAAGGAAGGAGTGGGGGTTGTCACGTGACCGCCGGAAATTTTGTGGGTATTGATTGGCGGCCATATTGACGGCCAATTTGTGGGCGTGGCTTGTCGGCCATTTTCGTTTTGGAAGGAAATTTGAAATAGTCTTCTAGTAAGGGGGCCCTCATACTATCTCATAACACAGGTATAGGACGCTTGAACTTGGTCTCTGGGGCCCTCATACTATCTCATAAGACAGATATAGGAACGTGTGCGCGAGCGCGTGCGTGCGTGCGTGGGTGTGTGTGTGTGTGTTTGTGTGTGTGTGTGTGTGTGTGTGGCGCGTGTGTGTGTATGTGGTTAAGACTCTGTGACAAGTTTAAGCGCCCTAACGGTGTCTTATGAGATAGAACGTGGGCCCCTTATTACAATATTATTTCAAATTCCCCACCATAACCTTTAAAATATACTACTAGATAGAGCCACGATCAACCTCTATTACAGAAAACATTAATTAGTTTTTACAATACACCAGTAGATGGCGTCATGAAAAACTGTTTACCTTTTATGTAATTACGTAATTTGTGGGTTTTTTCAAAAACCCACCAGAGGTATTTGAATAGCGAAAGGTTGTTATTGTGGTTACATAACTGGGAAATCCAGAAAATAATTACTTCATATTAATGGTTGGTGGTAACTATTAAGTACTTTACATTGTCCATTTATAAACAAAACGCAGAAAGTGAATGTGCCATGACTATAAGCAACAAAGGCCAGCTGTTATACACGCGCGTGTCCATCTCTCAAGGCGTTCTTTAATACGATTATCAACAACATTGGTAAGTGATTATTTTTGGTTTTAGCCCTTACCCCTCATTTTATTTAATTACTTATTTTACAGATTTTATAGATTTTTAATGTTATGATTCAACACCATCTCGGTCTATACCTGTTGTAAACCTTCACGCGATCAACACACTTGTTATACCTTAAACCGTACATATAGTGTTATGTAATTATTATTATTATGATTGTGTAATGATGATGGTGATGAACATTTGATGAAATAAAACATGAACTCCTATAGTTGCCTTATTAGACGGAATCGATGTTAGTTTCGAATCACAGGTATATTATCAAAATTGGAAATGAAAGCTTGTTTATAAATCTAAGGCCTTTTTGACAGAGGTATTTCCGATAACACAGACCTTGCATGTAAAATAATATAGAGGCCTGATTTCAAGTTTGGTTATAAATATACACGGTTTTTTATAAATGCCAAAATTTCTAGAACAGAGTTAAATCAAACCGGTATTTTTGAATTGAGAGTTGGTTTTTGCAAGTTGTAACTTAAATCAAATCAGTATTTTTGAATTGAAAGTTGGTTTTTGCAAGCTGTAAGCTAAATCAAACCGGTATTTGTGAATTGAAAGTTGTGTTTTTGCAAGCTGTAAGTTAAATCGAACTGTTAGTTTTCAATTGGTTTTTACAAGGTGTAAGTTAAAGCAAACATGATTTTTGAATTGCAAGTTGTGTTTCTGCAAGCTGTAAGTTAAGTCCAACTGTTAGCTTTCAATTGGTTTTTACAAGCTGTAAGTTAAAGCAAACATGATTTTTGAATTGAAAGTTGGTATTTGCAAACTGTAACTTAAATCAAACCAGTATTTTAGAATTGAAAGTTGGTTTTTGCAAGCTGTAAGTTAAAAACAAACCAGTATTTTTGAATTGGAAGCTGGTTTTTGCAAGCTCTAAGTTATGATTTGATTGATAGATTTGATTGATTGATTTGGTTGATTGATTTAATTGAGATCGACTGTTTTCCCACGCCGGTGCACTCACGTTTAGGGAGAGTACTAACTCTGAGCGTTTGTTAGCCTTATCTACAAAGTAAGCGGTCACTCACAGGAGTTAGATATGTACAATGGGAAAATCGTTACCTGAAGGTTATGAAGAGTTGTCAGCTAAACTTCTTGATTGATTTGATTAAGATTGATTGATTTGATTAATTTTCTTTAGGTTGATCTGCTTGAGATCGATTTGATTAATTAATTTGGTTGCATTGATTGATTAATTGATTTGAATAATTGATTTGATCCACTACTTTTAACTATGACTCATAATTAAATTGGTTTCGATGTTACCAGACAAAACGAAAATGTCCGCCGTCAAATTGATTCGATTAATTGATCTGATTAATTGGTTTGATAAAGATTGATTTGCTTAGATTAATTCATTTGCTTGATTTGTTCTAGAATGATTTATTTGGTTTGATTTAATTGGTCGATTGATTAATTTCCGCTTTTTTACAAGGAAGCGATGACCCGAGAACAAGTTCCGGCATCCTATACCTCTTATGAGATACGAGAGCCCCTTTATTAGAATACTTTTTCAAATTTCCCGACAAATTACAAAAATAGCCGACAAAACCGATAGTATTTCAAATTTCAAGTTTTTCCGCCCCACTCTTTCCCCCACCCCTACCTTCGCCCCCACTTATTTCCACCCCAGACCCACACTCTCCCTCATTCCGGCCCCGCATGCCCCCACCCTCACCCCACTCCTTACCACTACAAAAGGCCCCCACCCCACCCGCTCCTACTCGAACCGATTAGATTAATCGTGACTAAGCCATATTTAAGTATTAGTACATATAGCGCGCACAAACACATTGGGTATCATATGACGTGATGAGAACTGTTGATTCAAGTGTGGACTTTTAAACAAAGAAACATAAAATGCAATTTCAGGATTTTTATGGTTCAGATATGTCGGAAGCGGATAGGTGTAACTCGGTTTAGTTTGACAAAATTTTAGCGGATGCGATTGATCGTAAGCTTACATCGTTTTTCTAGTCAAGCAAACGAATTGTAATAAGGATAGGAGTCCATACACAACTTTTGAACGATACGATTGAAGCAACGGCCGGTCCGGCCCTTGTTTGATATAAAGTACCTCAACTGCATGTGTCTTCCGATAATTAAAGAATTTATACAGTGGTAGTTTACCTATTTTCGTAAGTACTGCTATTAATTAAATTTATCGGATATAACAGCAGAAGGGAGTGGTTTAGTACTGTTGAAGGAGAGTAAACTTGTAAGTTTGGTGTAATTGTTACGCCACTGGAATTTTTAATACAGCGATAAATGTTATGAGTAGCATAGCTAGGCCGATTCTGCTCCACTTTGTGCTTGATATTATAGACGCACATTGGTGGACACGCGTGATACTTTGGTTTTGAAGGTGACTTGCAGGGGTATCCCGAGATTATGTGATCTTATTCGATCTTACCCAATCTTTAGAATTTGGTTGACGCTTCAAGGTCAATGTTTATTCTTGGAATTTTGAAGGTCAAGTTCGTTGAAGGCGTGAGTGATCCTTTGGCCATGAAATTTTTGATGTTAACGTCCTTTTGGCGGGGCAGTTTCAAGGTCACCAGACAATTTGGTGGGAAATTTTTAAGGTCACCAGACAATTTGGCTGAGTCAAGGCCGCGTGTTAATTCTTGTGTCACTGTGTAGTTTGTGCATTTTCAGGAATGCAGGTTAAAACTATGATAAACGGGTAGCGTGAGCACATGGATATCTTAATACTCTATTAAAGTGTAGGGTATATGTATGTACATTTTACCTGTATAAATAGGTTTCGCGCATATGTAAGACTTTTATAGAAATTTAAGTTTAGTTCTGAATGTTGTATTGAGTGAGTCTAATATCGGATTTTGTCATTTCGTATAGTTCTTACATTTTTTGTAAAAATTTAATGATGGCGGAGGTGGATAGCCCGGTGTTCGTGTTGGTTCCCTTTCAGCTTTTCTGTTGGGCAAAGGCATGTGATATTTAAACCCCGTGAGAGTGGTTGAATTTGAATTAGCGCCTATTCTGTGTATGAAACCTATGTAAAAGTAGCTTGAAGTGATTATTGTCGGTTGTTGGTCGCGAAAGGTGAAGTAAGACGTAGTGTAACCCGCGCTATTTTGCTTTAGAACATTTTGCTTCTATAAAGCGTGAGTCTACCATAAGAATTTTTGAACAGTAGTTTGTGTTTAAGTATCAATCCAGTTGGGAATTTATAAGCTAAAAATTGTGGTTATATTCTATGTTCTATTGTTTGTGTGAGTATTAAAATTTACGAAGTACTTTCTCAATTTTATTAAAGATATAAGGACTTCGCTTGCTATATAGAAGGAAGATTTTGCCGGTAGCTTAGTGCGAATAAGGCAAGAAAGAAAGCAATTTTTTGGTGAAATGATAGCAACAGGTTACAGGATCAAAACGCACTAGGCTTCGTGACGGCTTGCCAAGGTAAGCGAGTTGCCAAGCTAACTGAAGTGAAAATGGGCAGGTTAGATATAAGACGTTAAATGATTGAAATTTAGGTACCTTACAAATACCATGAAATAACAAATAACAGCTTTAAGCCTGGGAAAACTCTAGGTGCTACCACAATGTAAAAATTCTATAAAATAAATAGTCCTAGGCGAATTGCTAAGTTAATCCTACCAGACTGTGGAAGACTGTAGTCTGCTCGGTAAAATATATACAATTCAAATTCAAACATTCAATGCGTACAACACCCTTTCACTTTAAAAGAGCGCGTTAAATTTCGTCACAGTAATAATCTTAATAAATCTATCTTAATCCCAAACCAACAACACATACAAGCCAATTCAATTTTGAAAATCTTTAAATTCAATTAACATGAAAAATGAAATTATCCAAAGTTTAAGAAATTTTTTTTATTGCAAACTTATTGGTCACATCCTTTACATTTATAAAATCAAAGTATGGAGACGTCATCTGGATACTTTCAAATTTATCCTAGTACAAATATGAAACACTACTGATACCTGTCATAAAAATTCTGAAATAAATAAATATCACCCTGTTTGGAAAAATAATAATACGGTCTGTTAATTTTTAACCACAAAATTATGTTTTCGTATTTTAAAAATTGCAAAACGAAACGGTCAGTGCGTCTCTAATATTACTTGAATTTTTATCATTAAAATGTATGTAAACGTCCGCAAGTATGAATGAATCGTAGTGATTAAACCTGAAACTTTTAGTTAATAAATAAATCGTGGCCAATATTGTGTAATCAATGACTCTTAATGAATGCAAAGTAATTAGATTTTGTAACCGATCAGACTCAAAATAAACAATTTTCAGATCAATCATTTAGCCAATGTTAAAAGTTTCATTATTATTAAACGGTGTAATCCTTTATGCCACTTCATACATCAAGGAAAAAATATTAAATCTTAGAATATAACATTGGTTGTCTTTTAAACTGTAGCTAGAACCACCACATTAATATAGTCAGAATAAAACTATAGCAAGATTTACCATAATTTCAACGACGGAATAAGTTAACTGGTTGAACACTATTAACCAAATATTTACATAAAAAAACAATTCTTATAGGTTAAAGTACCTACTACTTATATTCTAGCCTATAATAACAGGTAATGGAAATTGATTCTCCTTGATGCCTGAAATAGAATTTGCAATATAAACTATCACATCTCTAAAGATAATCAAACCATTCAAATATCTAGAACTATTCTTACAGATATATATTCTATAATCCTTTATCCAGTGTAATGTCCTCTCCAATGTGATTGATTTGTTTTAATTAATCCTAAGTATGCATGTACGGTCACACTACTAATAACCGGCCTTTAACGGGGTTAAAACTGGACTTCGCACTATTATACTAAAACTGTGCTTCGCTCAGCGATTGTGCAATTTGGTTTACTAAATGCTTTGTTAAATGTTTGTCATAGAATATTTTAATTACACTTGGTTACTAAATTCTTAATTGTCTATAAACACTCGGTTAAGTGCTTTTAATAAACGCACATATATTTAACTGAGTATTATTAATGTCCAATAATATTAACTTCATTAGAAAGCTTAACGCACTTTTATTTAGTTGTATAGAGGATCACTAACACTTAATTTTTTATATACCACCGTAATCAGAGCGGAGAGCGGGGAGATTCTAACAGATTGGTACCTCAAAGACATTAATTCTAAGCGAATTCTAAACTACAATTCTAACCATTGCCTAAAATATAGGAAGAACATTATCATAGAACTAAAAAACAGAGTTATTGGGTTAAGCAACCCTTGTGTCCATCAAAAGAACTTTAAAATAATCACAGATTTGTTAAGAGCTAACAATTATCCAATCAAGTTTATTCATTCAATATTATATAACAATAAAAATAATAATGATCATGTACATATATAACAATATATAACAATAAAAATATTAAATATGTTAGTATGTCCTATATAGATGGTCTTTCGCAGTCATTATCCCGGGTCCTAAATACTAATACACAAAAATTAGTTACATATAACCACAAAACAGTGGGTGATTTCTTCACGAAATTAAAAACGAAGGTGGATATTAAATCAAAATCCAATGTGGTTTACAAGATTGGCTGTAATAACTTCGAGGGTGTCTATATAGGTCAGACGAAACAGTATCTATCTAGACGAATACAAAACCACAGACAGGATTGCTTTGATTGAAACAAAAATAAAAAAGAAAAAACAGCGTTACAGACTCATTGTTTCTAATGTAAACACAATTTTAATTTTACGGATGTGACCATAGAGTTCGACAGCATAATACAATTAATAAAAAAGATGATTCCATCACCAGCATATCATCATATTATAATAAATTAATTCGTTAATGTAGATATATATTATCTGTGTCTATTTTGTAAACTATATAGATTTAAGTTCAATTGTGTCGTAACAACTTAACATGTTTTAAAAATTTCTACTATCATAAATTTTACATGTTTTATTGTTATCTGTGATATTTTGAGGGGGCTGTGTCAAATAAAATGTTATATAATTGTAACATGTCATGTGCTGTCTATAATTTTATAATTAATAGTTTCATAATTTACGTAATCTACATGGGTAAGTTCCTGTTTCTAAAATTATGAATATATTCTTGTTTTTTCCTAATCAATATAACTTTGAAGAAGTTTTAATTAATAAAACCGTACGTCAGCGTTGATTATATTTTAATAGTTGATTGCCTTAGTCCTACAACCGACGATTACAAATATACAACATACTTAAAGGAGGCGATAAAGCATTTCGTATATATATATATATATATATATATATATATATATATATATATATATCCGAGAAGTTATGTCTAAATTCATTTAAAGTTCAAGGGTGTAGGACATGGTACATGAGATTTACTCAGAATTCAAAACAGATTCCGCAAATGAAATAAAAAACAGGTGTTTCCATTTGACAAAATCAAGTTGGTGGACGTAACTTTTTTAGGGACAACCTATATACAAAATTTTACTACTAAAAAAACCGCAGTCAAAAATAAAAATCGACGTGTCCGAGCATTTCTCCAAAAACCAGACCCTTGAACTTTAAATGAATAATAAATTTAGACATAACTTCTGGGACTGACTATATATATATATATATATATATATATATATATATATATATATATATATATATATATATACAGGGTGTCCGGACAAAGGTACGGAGCGGCTGTATCTCGACAATGGAAGAGCCTAGAGGTTTGGGAAAAAATCCTTATAAGTAAAATGGACAAGAGAAATAGCTGGAAATTATTTTGAAGTTAGTAATTTGACCGCTAGGGGGCGTAACTACTATGAAGAAACATAAAATTCACGCTATCTTGGAAAGTTAGACGATGTTCTATAACTTTCAAAACATAGCTTGGGAAATACCGCACCATTTTACGACATTTTTTCGTACATATCATAATAAGGGATGGGGGAGCCAAAGGATTTGTCATTACAGTTGACTCGCGATAGTCCGACACTTGATAGTCCGACACGTTCGGTACTCCGACGCCGTATCTAGCCGCATTTCGCGCCTCGTGTTGTGACAGGATTCTCAAGTCTTCCTTTTGTTAGTAGCTCGCTGTTTTTACTAGTTCAGTGAAGTGTTAAGTGTCAAGTGATGGCAAGTACAAGTGGAATCACTATAAAACGTAAACATAAAACATTAACTCTTTCTGAAAAATGGGAAATAATTAAGAGGTTAGACCGTGGTGAAACTCCAACAACTATTTCTAAAGCTTATGACATCGGGCGACCAACCATCTATGACATCTAGAAAAATCGAGAAAAAATTGAACATTTTGTGAAAACTGTTGAAGACGACTCAAAGAGAAAACTCTTAGATTGGCTGAATTTCTCCAAGTAGAAGAAGCTCTTTATTCTTGGTTCAAACAGCAAAGGAACAGACAGGCTCCGATTTCTGGGGTCTTTTGAGGGAGAAAGCAAAATTCTTTTATCGTGAAATTACAAAAAAAGATGATTTCCGCGCCAGTGACGGGTGGTTTGAGAATTTTAAAAAGCGACATGGTATTCGTTATGTTCAGATGAGTGGAGAGAAATTGTCTGCTGACGAGACAGAAATTCCTAACTTTATCAAGAACCTTACCTCGAAAATCACTGAGTTAGGCCTTACGCCTGATCAAGTCTACAACGCCGACGAAACGGGATTAAATTGGCGGCAACTTCCCACAAAAACATTTGTGACAGATGATGAGAAAAAAGTGTCTGGGTGAAAACTTCTAAAAGAAAGCATCACTTTAATGGTTTGTTCAAATGCCGCTGGGAATCATAAGTTGAAACTGCTAGCTGTAGGTAAAAGTAAGAACCCGCGGGCATTTAAAAACACCAAGATAGAAACTCTTCCACTGGTATATAAGAATCAAGGACGAGCGTGGGTCACTCAAGAAATTTTCCGAGACTGGTTTTACAACCATTTTGTCCCAGAAGTAAAACAAAATTTGAAACAAAAAAAAACTACCGTTAAAGGCCCTTTTACTGTTAGATAACGCCCCCGGGCATCCGGCCGTGGAGGAATTGAGAGTTAAGACAGCTAATGGGTTCATTGAAGTTATGTATTTGCCAGCAAACACAACTGCTGTCATTCAACCGATGGACCAAAATGTAATAAAAACATTGAAGGCACATTACAAAAAGCGCCTACTGATGGACATCGTCAGCCAGCCCGATGCAGACATCACTTCTGTTTTGAAGTCATTTAACATAAAGAATGCCATCCTTAACGCATAATTTGCATGGCAACAAGTAAAAACGTCAACTCTCATAAAATCGTGGAAGCATATTTGGCCAGAAAATCC